>CAUYRH010004936.1:0-54428 GCA_963574655.1 Perodicticus potto
ATGATAGTGATGATGAGAAAGAGGCTGGCAAGTCACTCTAATGTCCTAGAGTCTAATTTCTAGTGAATTCTTACAAACATAAGTGTCTTTCATACCTCATTATGCTGCTTGAGATTTAAAAGACATTGCAAACCATGATCACTGTTTGTTCTTTCCTTTACTTAATTTGTATAACGGGTTTAGGGTAAGTTATGGAAAGATTAGAGATGCCGCTTTTAAAATGACAATTCCGGTTCTTAGGCAAGAGATTCCTAATGACTGGGAGGGAATAAACCTCTGCTGATAAAGAGAATCCCAGCAGAAAGTGGTATCATTTTCAGAGAAGACACAAGATATCCTGCGTGTTGGTGACCCCCAATTTAAAGTTGAGAACTCCAGAGCTGACAGCCTTGAAGCACAGAGAAGGGGGTCTTGCTTCCAGGGACTTCCATTTTGGGGATGAGACGGAGACCCTGGGAATGCCCATGCTTCCTCTTTTCATAACTGACATAAATTCAAAGATGGGAAGGGCAACCTCAGCCAGTTACATTCGCCATTCAGAAACCCTTATTGTGTACTGATTAGAGGCCGGGAAAAGTGTTCAGGTTGTGAAGGGAAACCTGATGAACAAGAATCTCCCACCTTATACAGCTTATAGGTTAGTGAGGGGCAGATAATAAAGGAGTAAAGAACAAAAATTGAATAAATACTCACAAATTGTGACAAGTGGATGAAGAGATGGTCTGTTTTGTGAAGATGCTCTCAGTGCCCCAAGTCATGCTCCCTGGAAATGTAGGGTGGGCTAAGACTCCATAGAGCTGCATTCAGGCCCAGGGGTACCTGGCAGGTGGGTTAACACCCCAGCCTTCCATCCTTCAGAGGGAGAATTTTGTAAAGAATCCCCAGAGCCCCATGGAGAGTCCCCAGAGGATCAAGCCCTACTGCCCACCAAGGTGACCCCTATTGCCTCCTCTCTTTGGTCTCCCCCAATATTGCTTACTAGAACCGTTTCCAAAATAAACTGACTGCATTAAGCCCTTGTCCCTTTTTTCAAGGAAACTCAAACTAAGATTTGGTGAAAGAGAAGAGAATGCCAGGGAGGGTAATCTCAACCCAAAGGATGAAGCTGTAGCTCGTCACATGGAGCCATCTGGGCACAGGCAAGTGTGTGTGTGCAGACCCTGCAGACAGAAGGGGATTGGAGAGTTTGAGGAACAGAAGCTGCTCAGGAGGCAGGAAAGTGGTTCAGAGGCAGTGAATTGCTGCAGACAGCTCTGGAAAAAGAAGCAGATCAGATATCTTATGAAGGTGTCTTTCAGGAAAGGAAGGAGTGCGCCATCTCGCTGTTAGCTGGCTAGCAGCCATGATTGACTAGGAAACTGGGAAATATCAACATCATGGAATTTTGTGCCAGCTAACTTCCTTTTTTTTCTAGTCCAGAGAGTGTGTCAATCAAGCGTATGAGATGTTTGGGTGTCCTCATGCTATATCCTCTAGCCTCTTTTTCCCTTGTCATAAAACCTTTAGTAACTTGCCTTTGGCATTAAAAAAATCCAGGGCGGCACCTGTGGCTCATAGAGTAGGGCACTAGCCCCATATACTGAAGGGGGCCTCAGCCGAACTGCAAAAACAGAAAAATAGCCAGGCGTGTTGCAGGGTCCTGTAGTCCCAGCTACTCGAGAGGCTGAGGCAAGAGAATCACCTAAGCCCAGAAGTTGGAGGTTACTGTGAGCTGTGTGATGCCACGGCACTCTGCCGAGGGCGATAAAGTGAGACTCTGTCTCAAAAAAAAAAAATCCAAACTCCTTTTCACAGTATTCAAACCCTAATCTGGCCATCTCAGACCTGGGTTTGATCTCAATTCTGTCAGTTGTAGCTACATGGCTGACCTTGAACAAGCTGATTAAATTGTCCTCACCCGTCTTCATCTGATAGAAGAAATAACCTCTTGGGATGATTCTGAAGATTACATAAGCAAATGCATGCATTAAGCACCTGACGCTGCATTTCAGCATTTGACCTATAGGAATAGCTCAATACATGAGAACGTGAAGCAACCAAAACCCAACAATGTACATAACAGCCCACCTATGATTAGAAAGAAAAAAATGGAGCTCAAAGATTCAACTAAGGAACTTCTTTATTGTGTTCAAGCAGAAGAATACAGATAGCCTTTCAGAGTTGTAGGAAGCTGACTATGTGCAATCGAAGCTTTGGACACAAAATGTTTATTATTATATGAAAGTATAATAATATTTTGATTTTTTTAGACTATGATTCAAACACTTGAGTATAATTGTCCTGCTTTCTTTTCTTTTCTTTTTTTTTTTTTGTCCTGCTTTCTGATGAGTAACAATAAAATTTAGAAAAGTTCTCATTCATTAAGCACTATTTTTCACATTTATCTTATCAAAGCCTTCCTGGTAATTTATAGTCTGGTATTAGAGTGTGAATGCTTCCAGGCTTTGCCTATGAATTTTTAGGAGATCCTTCCAGAGAACGGGCTTTGCTCTGGAGCTGAATAACCAATAAGGACTGCACACTATGAGATCTTTAGTGAAGTACCTTGCATTTCTGATTTTCCAATTTGCTAAAGTACTTTCCAGTTGATGATGTTTTCTCCTGAATTAAATCTGAGCTATTATTGTTAAGCACATATTTTTTTATGGCCATGATACATTCAGTGGGGTTAAGATAGCTTTTTGCAATAGAAATTACACAAATGGGAAACATTTGTCTTAAAAAGTCATTCTCATCCTTTTGTTGCGTATTTGAAGCATCCTAGTGCTTCAGGAAGTTGCTGCTGAGAAAGCCTTAGTTTCAACGTTCGTAATAAAGAAATCCTGGAACATGATTGCAGAATATTCACCAACTGGTGCTCTTTCAAAAAAGAAGTATTCACAGCCATTGTGTATGATTTGAGAATATAATAGAACCTTAAAATGAGCAAGCAAAATGTTAGCATATTGATCACATGCTTCCACATGGTGCTCACAGTCAGTCTTCATCGTGTTCATCAAAAGTTATTTGATTGTAAGTGCATATAAGGACTACACAGCCACTTGGTCAACCATTGTCTTGAAATATTTCGCTATCCTGGTTGATAGCTATACGAAGCTAAGCATGACAATGGCATGCTGTAGAAAAGAAAGTATTTATGGTCTGAATATTTCGATTTGGGGGTTAATATGAAGAATATAAATTTCAATACTGGCTAACAATTGTAATTTAACAATGGGTTAGTGAAATTATTGTTTTCCAAGGTTCAAACCATTTATTTACGGAGCAACTGTATGTATATGAAGAAAGAAAAAGAGTAGGAAAAAAATAATGTTTTTGTATCTCTAGGTAATACGCGTTAGATATTTTTGTGTACTTTTTATAATAATTGCAATAAATAGTTTCCAAATACTGGGGTCTTGCTTTGTGCCTGGCACAGTGCTCTGGGATTTGTAGGCTCTTCCTTGTTAAATTTTCAAGATTCGTGTAATTTGTCCAAGACCATGCAACTATTAAGTTGTTAGAGCTAGTACACAAATTCAGGGCCATCTAACTCTGGAATCCAGGGTCTTCACCTAATGCAATCTTAAGCCCCATATTTATCATTTGTTACTCACAGAACTCCTGCCAAGTCACTGTGCTGAAACCTATTTGCTGGTGAAAACACTGCTGCTTGAAGATGTTATGTGATTTGCCTATGGCCACAGGGTTGCTATTTCTTAGACACACACAATTCCTATAGCTATTTCCTAGAAATGTCTTACTTCTTTTTGAAATTTGTAAGAAAATTATGAGGGCTTACAATCTCTATCATGTAGATTTTCATATACTAGTACATAAAAACTCCCTTGTTATTTAACACTGAATAATGGAAAGGTAAAAACGGAATGTCATGTTGAAAGGTCGCTGGCAGCTTGAGAGTTACAACATCTACGCCACCCCACCCCTATGCTGTCTGAGAAAATGGGGATGATGCCCTCCAAGGCTGCCCACCTCTTAGTGTAAACATCTCTGTGGTTAGAAAGACAGGAAGGCCATTCTGCTGCTCTAAAGAATTTTGATGAGAGAAATGGTGCCTAAGTTCTTTTATGCAATTCATATTAGTCTTGTCAATCAGATTATGCAACAACAAAAGAACCATTCATCTCTTGCCAGAGAAGTATGCCAGTGAAGAATTTTAAAAATCTAGGAGGCTTTTGACATGACAGCTTTAGCGATTCCTGGTTACCAACACTGTAATCAGTGGCAGCAAGGCAGTAATATGCCAATCATGAGAAACAGCTCTCTACAGAGACTCTTATGTCCAGGATTCAGAAAATGTTGATTACCTGACACTTAAAAGAACCCATTGTCTGACCAAAGGCTGATTTTTATAAATAACTGATTAGAAAAAGTAAAAAGCCAGTAATTTGCTTTTTACTGATGAATACCTTGAACGGATAGTTTGCAAAAAGTAGTTCAGCTTTCATTGACATTTTGATTAATGAAAATTAATAGGTGAAGTTTTTCTTTTTTTTTTTTTTATATTGAGAACTCAGTATCTTGGAAACCACATTCATTTTCCCTGACACATTGTAGGCAATTGTCCATGGAATATCATTCAAGAAGTGAAAACAAGTGAATGAATTATCTCCCTAGATTCTCAGGCCCTTTCTCTCCTGTCATCCAATGATGTTACCTTATATGTGTGAGTATGAATACACAGACGTACATACATAAAGTCTACAGGATACCATCCAGACAGATTCGTTCTTGGAGCATGTAAAACCCTCCCTTTTAGATGGTTTGGAGGGCTGGGTGCAAGCCTAAAGTGTTATAATGCCCGTAACTTGTGTGCTGTCCCAAGGAGAAGCAATTAAACTCCAAAATTACCTGAAATTCAAACTGAAAGGGATTTCATTTGCCTGAAATTAATTGAGTTTATATTTTCAGCCAAAAGGCTGTGAGGGAGAAAGAAAGAAATTAGGCTAAATGGTACAAAAATGAAGATGGCTATACATCTTGGCACCTTCATTTCAGGATGATGAGAATGGAAAGGGTCTTCATATTTATGATCTCACTTGAGCACAGGATCATAATGTCTACTAGAACTTGGTGTGTTGATGAAAATTTTCTATATTGGTCTATCCAACATGTTAACTGCTAACCTCATGTAGTTAGCTACATGAAATGTGGCTATTATAACGGAGGAACTAAATATTCGATTTTATTTATATTTAATTAATTCACATGTAGATAGCCACATGTGGCTATTATATCAGACATCACAGGTATAAATCATTCAGTCTCACCTCATTGTATTTAACAGATGGAAGACAAATTCTGAAATACTTGATGACTTCCTTAAAGTCACATGGCTAGTAATTAAAGATAATATCTTGATTCCTAGCCTGGGATTCTTTCCAGGAAGTATGTTTCTTACCTTCAAACACTACAAAAAAATCATTGGGCTGTGATTCAGGGTCTATGAGAATGAGACTGAGGGATGTTTAGGCAGGGCAGAGATTCGGAAAGGAAAGGTAGGAAGGGCAACTGCCCACTCTAGTATTTTCCCTCCACTGTCTAGCATAGCTGGGACCAATGTGGCCACGTCATAATCTCCTGAGACATTTCAGTAAAACACAGAATTCCAGATACCACTCTCAGAGAACTCGGTCAGCTTGGGGAACAGTCATATAGGGAAAACTCTGCTTGAGACGCTGCTGCCCTTAAGGGGTGACCGTGGAGAAGCTGTGGAGGAGTGAAATGCCTGAATGAGCATGTTTAAATAAATATTTACTGTGTGCCTTCTAGAAGCTACAAGAGGCAATGCAGTGGCATCTGTTTTCGAATGCCAGGTCTGCCGCTTACTAGCTGTGCTCCTTTGATGGGATATTTACCTTCTCTATGCCTCTGTTCCCACATTCATAAAATCAGGATAAAAACTGCTGTGTTCTCACAGTTTTTGTCAGGATTAGAAATAAAACACTCAAGAGAATGCCTCCTGGCAGGTATTACCTGTTATATACATTTCAGATACTACAGTTTTATGGATGAGACTGACGCTTGAACAAAAAATGTCAATGTAATGTGAAAGATGATCACAGGGTGCCGTGGAAGAGTGACCATTAGCACAGCAGGAAGGACACAGAGTCTGGAGAAACAAGAAGATTATAATCCTTGCATTACCAGCTTGAAACTGGCCAAGTTTTGAAAGGCATTATATCTCTGAACTAGTGGAGTTCACATCAGAATTGTTTACTTCTAGGCTTCTCCTGAAGGCTGCACCGAGGCTGACACAGCAGGATTTGTCCTGCAGTGGACGTGGTCTGGCCCTGCTTGCCCAGCTCTAGCCTGGAGGCTGGGTTTGAGGCTCCCTAAGGGAGGGATGTACAGGAGTGAGGAAACAATTATCTCCCTTTTCTTCCCATCCACACAAAATTTCAAAATCATCCTGCTGTGCGTTCACATGTGCATAACATCTGCCTAAAGCGTGGGCATGTGGTTACAGCTTTTTTGTGGGAAATTAAAGCTGCTAAGATATAATACTCCTATCATGATTTTTGTTTCACTGGGAGAAATGCCATGTCAACAACTACCCATTGCAGCTCTTACCAAAACAGAAGGGCAACATATTCTTCAGTAATGCAGCAACTCTGCCAATTCATGGGTGACGAGCATTCGTTTGATTCATTTTCAGAAAGGCAGGTGCAGCGTGCATTTTGTTGACTACCAAATATTCAGAATAAAACACAGTACCTGGGGATCAGCAGACACTAAATAAATGCCGTTTAAAGAATGAGTCATTATGTCTTTCTATTTTTAAAGGCAAACAGTCCCTACAAAAACACATAGCCCTTTGTGAGCAGATCCATTTTTATCATCTTTATCAGATATAAACTTCATAGCTTGGAGCCCATCTAATTCATTCACTATTTTATCCCTGGAATTTACCAAAGTACTTGACGTATAATAAATGTTCAGTAAGGACACATTAATGAGTGAAGATGTGAAGAAAGAGTTTGCTTCCCTTCCCTCGTTAATGCTTTTCTTCCCTTTTATGTGTTACAGAATTGAACTTTCAAAATTCATTAGGACAATTATCAAGGATAACTATGTCCAGGTGAAAACTTTCTTATTGTGTTCGATTTTATATCTTAAGAGTAATCAAAATTTTCATTGTGAACAGCCGCGGAATATACTAGCAATTGTATATATTACCAATTTGTGCCATGGAAAACAAGGATCATATGTTACGCTCCCTTCATTAGTGACCACCTGATGCAGACACCACAAAAGAGGGACGTGTGGGTGTTGGTGCTTCATTATTATTAAATCCGTTATGGTGATCGATGACCAGTGACCTTTGATGTTACTATTGTAATTATTTTGGGGTACCATGACCACTCTAACATCAGAGAGGGAACGTAACATGTAAAAGTGAGTGTTCCAATTGCTCTGTTGACAGGCGGTTCCCCATTCTCTCTTCCTCTTTTCAGGTTTCCCCATTGCCTAATAAACAATAACATTAAAATTTAACCCTGCAATGGTCTCTAAGTATTCAAGGGAAAGTAAATGTTCCACTTTTTTCTCTTTAAATCAAAAGCTAGAAATGATTAAGCTTAGTGAGGAAAGCATGTTGAAAGCCAATATAGGCTGAGGACTAAGCCTATTGTAGGAAAAATTAGCCATGTTGTGAACTAAAGTTCTGGGAAGAAATTGAAAGTGCATCCAGTGAAGGGGGATTATGATAGATAAGAAAGCAAAACAGCCTTATTGCTGACATAGGGAGTGCTGTGGTGTCATAGCTCACAGCTACCTCAAACTCTTGGACTTAAGCAATTCTCCTGCATGAGCCTCCCAAGTACCTGGGACTACAGGCACCCAGCTATTTTTTTGTTGTTGTTTAGTTGGCCCGGGCTGGGCTCGAATCCGCCACCCACGGTGTATGTGGCTGGTGCTGTAACCACTGTGCTATCTGCGTCAAGCCAGCCACAGCATTTTTAAAGCCAAATTCTAATCCAGAGCAAGACTCTAAGTCTCTTTACTTTTATGACAGTCAAAAGAGGTGAGGAAGCTGCAGAAGAAAATGTGACCAGCAGAGCTTGATTCGTGAGGTTTAAGGCAAGAAGTCATTTCTATAACGTAAAAGTGTAAGATAATACTCTGGTTTCTTTT
Organism: Perodicticus potto; assembly: GCA_963574655.1. Lineage (NCBI taxonomy): Eukaryota > Metazoa > Chordata > Mammalia > Primates > Lorisidae > Perodicticus > Perodicticus potto. Next base: position 8,137 of record CAUYRH010004936.1, read on the forward strand.
CAGGTTGTGCAACTCTTTTGCCTTTTAGTAAAAGTGCAAGATGAAAGCAGTTAAGTGCTGGTGAAGAAGCTACACTAAACATTTTTTCAAATCAGATGAAATAGCCTTATACTGTATTGAAAGAAGATGCCATCTAGAATTCTCTTAGCTAGAAAGGAGATGTCAACGCCTTGTTTCATAGTGTTAAAGGACATGAGGACTATCTTATTAGAAGCTAACACAGTTGGTGACTTTCAGTTGAAGCCAATGCCCAATTACCATTCTGAGAATGCTGGGGTTCTTAAGTGTTATGCTAAATTTACTCTGCCTATGCTCTATAAAAGGAACAACAAAGCCTAGATAACAGCACATTTTTTTTCCTACAGTTTTTGGCCGGGGCTGGGTTTGAACCCACCACATCTAGCATACGGGACTGGCACCCTATTCCTTTGAGCAACAGGCACTGCCTAACAGGTCATCTTTTAAGAGTATGCTTACTGAATGTTTTAAGCCTAAACATTTTTTGAGAACTAATTTTCAGGAAAAAGAAAATCTCTTCCAAGATATTGCTTATCATTGACAATGTACCTAGCACCCAAGAGCTCTAGGGCAGAAGTATAAGGAAATTAATGCTATTTTGATGCCTGTTAACATAACATGTATTCTGCAGCTCCTGGATCATGGAGTGGTCTTGACCTTTTAAAGTATTATTTAAAAACTGTGTGGCTAAACCTGTCACAGTGATTCTTTTGATGGATATGAGCAGAGTAAATCCAAAATCTTCAGGGAAGGATTCATCATTCTAGATGTCATTAAGAAAAGTTGTGATTTGGCAAGGAGGTCCAAATAGTCATATTAACAGGAGTTTGGAAGAAGTGGATCCAACCCTCCTGGATGACTTTGAGCGGTTCAAATCTCAGTGGAGGAAGTTACTAGAATTAGAAGTGGTGCCTGAAGTTAAGACTGGATTACTGCGATCTCATGATAAAACTTGAAGGATGAGGAGATGCTTCCTATGGTTGAGCAATGAAAGTGGTTTCTGAAGGTGAGATGTATTCCTGGTGGAGACACTGTGAACATTGGTGAAATGACAACAGAGACTTAAACTATGCCATAAACAGTGGACATAAACTTAAAATACGATATAAACTTAGTGGACAAAATAGTGTCAGAGGTTGAGAAGATTGAGTACAATGTTCAAAAATGGACTTGTGGGTATCAAACAGCACCACATACTACAGAGAAATCTTCCACAAAAGGAAGAACCAAGAATGAGGCAAATTTTATCAATTCTTATTTTCAGATATTTCCAGAGTTTGAAGCTTGGGGGACCCTACAGTAGTCAACCAATGAGGGTGAGGATACAAGAGAAGACTTGGACTCTCTTATCTCAGGTGGAGTAACCAACAATGGCCTAGAGCTTTACACTGTTAGTGGCACCGGGAGGAACAAGCTGACCTCTCGAAGGGCCTTTCATTTAGCAAAACCACTAAAATTTGCTGGAAAACTGATAACAAAAATAGGGAACCAAACGCAATGGACACCTTGAGAAATTATTAGCGGGGAAATAGGAAGGGAAGAAGTAGGAAAAAAATTTATGAAAGTTATACCATGGTACTCTAAATGTAAACAAAGAAAAGGGTGTAATCTTTAATGTTCTTAACTCATTCTGGTGATTCTCATCTATACCTTCACACAACTCAGCAAACTTGGATTGCTAAAGACTCCTCCCTGGACTCAAGAATGTAAAGCCCTGAGCCGCCATATGCTAAGGATTCCATTTAAACCACCAAGCTGTTACTGGTATCTGAGGAACCTAGACTTTGCCCAACAGGCCCTCTAGAAAGCCTTAGCCTAGGCTGCTCTATGTCATTAGCTAATATCTACACCACAGTCACACCAACCTTTGCAGCATTCACCCTATATGTCAGCAGCCATCAACATCAAGGCAAGACCGTCCACCAGCAAAAAGAAGAGTGGCTGAAGGCTCCTCTGATTGTTATCTAGAAAGTATTTTTAAATTAAATGATATACATTGTTTTTAAAGCCATAATACCATTTCCCATTTCACAGGCTGCTGGGTGGTGTGAACCTCTCATAAGCACTGGGAAACCAAAAGATTCATTGTATCAAGGTACTTGGTTTATTGTAGTGGTCTGGTATAGAACCCACAGTATCATAGGGATACTATAATCGAGGAAACCCATAATTATAAACTGCGACACAAACTACAGAGGAAAAGTGCAGGATGTCAAGAGACCTTATAACAAGAGTACCTATTCTTAAGGTGTGAGGCCCCCTGAAAAATTGTTGTGGCAGAGAACTTGAGAAAGAAAAGTTTTTAGTTTGTTCGTCTTTTCATGTTGTGGAAAATTGAGGGTGCAATGAACCAGGTTATACTGCTTGCATTTGCTGGGTGAAGTCCCTCTATTAATAGTGTCCTGCCCACAAGTGATGTGTCACACACTTGTGGCCCCACACCTCCTCCCTCCTTCCCTTCTTTCCCCTCCCCCTTCCCCACCATGTACTAGCATCATTTGTCCTCATATAAGAATTGGGTACATTGGATTCTTGCTTCTTCACTCTTGTGATGTTTTACTAAGAAGAATGTATTTCAACATCCAAATTAATAAAAAAGATGTTAAAGTCATCATCCTGTTTAGTGGCTGTATAATTCCGTGACACTGCTTGTTAATCCGTTCCTGGGTTGCTGGGCATTTAGGTTGTTTCCAAAATTTGGCAATTGTAAGTTGAGCTGAAATAAACAGCCTAATGCAGATGTCCTTATGATAAAAAGACTTTCTTTTTCTTCTGGATAGATGCCTAGGAATGGGATTGTTCGAAAGGGAGGTCTAGTTTGAGTTCTTTGGGGGGGGGGTCTCCATACTGCCTTCCAAAAGGGTTGTATTATATGCAGGCTCACCAGCAGTGTAAAAGTGTTCCCTTCTCTCTACAACCACGACAGCATCTGCTGCTTTGAGTCTTTGTGATATGGGTCATTCTCACTGGGTTTAGGTGCTATCTTGGTGTTTTCGATTTGCATTTCTCTGATAATTAGGGACCATGAGCATTTTTCCATACGCTTGTTAGCCATATATCTGTCTTCTTTAGAGAAGCTTCTATACCAACTTGCCCATTGTTGACTTTGTTTGTTGTTATTGCTTAATTTGATTTCTCTGTAGATTCTAGTTATCAAGCTTTTGTCCAATTCATAATATGCAAATATCTTTTTCCATTCTGATGCTTGTCTGTTTGCTTTGGTTGTTGTCTGCTTAGCTGGACAGAAGCTTTTCAGTTTAATTAAGGCTCATTTAAAATTTTTTATTGGTGCAATTGCCATAGAAGACCATGTCAATTTTATGTCTTCTTCATAAAATCTTTTCCCAGGCCAATATCTTCAAGTGTCTTCCCACACTTTCTTTGAGGATTTTTATTGATTCATGCCTTAGATTTAATTTTTTTATCCATCTTGAGTCAATTTTAGGGAGTGGAGAAAGGTGAGGGTTCAGTTTCAGTCTTTTACATGTGTTTATACAGTTCTCCCAGCGCCATTTTTTGAATAGGGAGTATTTCCCACCGAGAATGTTCTTGTTTGGTTTATCGAAGATCAGGTAGCTGTAAGATTTTAGTTTCATCTCATGGTTTTCTATTCAATTACAGAAGACTATGTATGTATTTTGTGCCAATACCATGCTGTTTAGATCTATGGCCTTGTAGCATAGCCTAATACCCCTGGCCTTTTTTTCAAGAAAGGAAAGTTAACCAGGCAAAGGAAGAAGAGTCCAGGGAGACAATTTTGACAGCACCTGCAAAGTCTATATCACAAAGTCTAAGTTGTGGGAAGTGCAAGGGAAAGAAGGCCTGTGTTATAGGAACACAGTGCAGGAGGGAGTGAGGGCTATGAGAAGAAACCAGAGGTGAGATAGTCAACCACAGCCCTCAGCTAATGATGAATGCTTATCTAAAGAGTTGTCTTGGGCCACACATTAACTACACACCCAACTTTGGAAAGCTGATAAGTAAAATAAAGATTTGTTTTTTATTTTCACGATATTGCCACCACACATAAGCATTCACTGCCAGCCTCAGGACATGGTTGACTGCCCCAGGAGGAGTTAGGATTTGCTACATGGTGCTGTTGATTGACATTTGTTGTAGGGAGCTGTCGTGTCTAGAGTGTTAGTAGCCTTTCTGGCCTATCTACTAGATGCCAGTAGCATCCCTTTTCCTTCAGGTGTGACAAAAAATGTCTCCAGATACTGCTAAATGATGTCCCCTGTTGGGGGATCAGAGAAAATAATCTCCCCCAAGTAAAAGCCACTGATTTGATCACATAGTTAAGCCATATAGGGATTTATACGCTGAGCAATGGGGAACTGCTGAGGGATTTTAATAGTGCATTTATATGACAGATTTACTGTACACAGATAAGGATATCTTCCTTCTCCTGTAAAACAGTAATTTTACCTCTTCACATACCACTTGTACCACTTGTACCAAGATACAAACTTTTATGTATTCTTCTCACCCACCACTAAAATTCACATGCTGAGCTGTCAATTATGTTTAAAGACTGTCCAAACATTGCTTTTGAGCATATTGTTGTGCCATGTTAGAAAAGTTGTAATTATGAATCGCTCAGGTTTCTTTACGAATTCATGTGTTTAGTATCTTAGAACTTTTAGAAATGTGTTTTGGGGAATCATATATTTTAGCTCTTATTCTAAAATAGAGATTTGGAGAGCTTCGTGGACTATTTGATTTTTCTTACATTACTCAGATAAGAAATAAATGTTTTTAAGTCAGGGATGCTCTTCAATTTCTCGTAAATTTAACACTTTAGACACTTGGCCATGTTTTTTATATTCACTTTTAACATTTAGTAAAACTAAATGAAGAAAGCATGACCTATCTGGTCAAGGGAGAACTGGCCTTGATTCCAGTCTCACATATTTAAATAAAGTATCCTTAGTGAGTCTATTTTTCTTCTATAAGTAGAAGACGTTGAGGTAAAAAATCTTGGCTTAGAGGTAAAAAGATGCTCGTGAGTTATCTTTAAATATGCAAACTTTTGGACAGCTCATGGTTCATTCTTTTCAAAAGGCAAAACCAGTGGGGGTTGGTAGGAAAAGGAAGAGGGGAGGAGGGGAAGAAGAAGGAAGGAATAACAGAACTTAAAGCTGTCCTGGAGGAGAATAATAGAAGAACCATTGTACTGTGTTGGTGGGGTATACTTCCTCCCTTTTAGAAACTGGTGGTGACTAATACAGAATTCTAGCAAGAGAAACTGACCCGTGTGCTGTTGTAAAATGCTGTGAAGGCAGAAGCAGAGAGTTTCGTGCCTGGCATAGGATAGATACACACTATCTAATTCACTGCCTGGAAGAAGGTCCAGCATGTGCATAAATGTCACAGTGACCAACTGTCCCAGTTTATCTGTGAGTTCAGGGTACAGAAGTCCAGTAATTTCAATGCTTAACACCCAGTCACAGGGAAACTGGGACAACTGGTCAGCCTATACACAATGCCACCCTCCTTAGAAGATCTTGGCAAAAATGCAAGGGGCAGGCACACCAGTAGCAATAGAACCTATGTGGGGAATAGCCCCAGCACACAGAACAGGTGATTTGTAGTTTGCAGAGTGAGCTCTGCTGATTGTGGCTACAAAGAATTTTTGAAAACGTTTCTTTTCACTCAACTGTGAAAGAGAAAGCTCTAAGGAGTAGAACTAGCTGAAGAAGTGAACAAAAGATCAATATTTGAGATTGATTGTGCATCTTTCTAGTTTTATATTTAGAATTGATGCAAATCCTTAAAATGATTATCGATCTACAAAAATCCAAATCTAATAAAATTACTGTCACACTGACAAAACAGTTTGAGAGAAGGGACAGTGTCATGAGCTCCCATGTAAAACAACGGGCACTACACACAACACACGCGGACAGGTGGCAGAGAAGTAAGCAAATGAAACACACACTCAATCAGAACAGTTGGAAGGAAAGGTTTGACTTATTGGCGCTGTGTCTGCCCTCATTATCTTCATCGTAATTTAACCCTAGAACATTTATGCCTTTTCATAAGTTGAAGATTCGCTTATAAATTATAATTTAACCCTAGAACATTTATGCTCTTTTCATAAGTTGAAGATTCGCTTATAAAATCAGTGCACACTTTGACATCACACTGTACTTAAGATGGCAAGATGCTTATGTCCAATAGCAGAAATAGCTGGATCCATGAAATAGCATCAAATGTTACAAGGTAATAATATATAAATAAAGGTGTGGCTCTTTGGAAGAGGATATTATTGAGAGTTAAAGAAATTGGAGAGTGTGGTAGAGCAGTGAAAAAATGGCTATTGATCCATTTTAGAAAGGAAGAGAGACTCAGGAAGGGGTTGAATAACTTGCACAGAGCCTTTTAATTAACACTCAAAGCAATGGATCCGGCTTTAGAGCCCATGTCCCCATGCAGCAGGCTCTGAATAACCTGGAGAGGTGCCCAAACTAGGCATGTTTGTTGGGTGATCACTGAGAAGCATTTTCAGGAGAAACATGAAGGACTTTGGTAATTAGACAATGGCATGTAGACACATGCAGCATTACAAAAACTAATTTCCTAACCTGGAGACAGAGTAATTCTCGGGAAGTCTTATGAAGATCAAAGCAAGGTCATTTTATCTATGGTACACTCACTGTAAGGTAGAGTCTATGTCCTCTGTGCTCACTCTTCAAAGGATACAGAAATACGTGCCTCAGGGCACCAAAATACAAGAACAGTACAATGTATCTATAAAACTTAGCTCTAGTGCTCGCTATTCATATGCAATTCAACTGTCATATATTCTGGATTGCCATAATTCCTTATACACAAGGAAACAAACCAAAGATACAGTGATGCTTTAGTGAACTATAGATGGGTTTATCATAGTACTTTAAAATTTAGGGGAAGTATCTACTGCACACTTTATTATTTTTGGTAAACTATGATGGAGACTTAAGTGTCTTTAAAATTTTTAAATCAATGGTCTTATCCTATAACATTTTTTTGTGAATCTCCAGTAAATATCTCCGCATTTTAAATATTTTTTGAACCAACCATGATATCTTACTCTTTTCCCCATTGATTAAATAGTCTTTTAGAATCATGATTTTTATCTTTTGACATTTATACTTTTTTACTTTAAAATATACTTTGGTGGCAGGTGTCTCATTCTAAAAGGCAGAAAAGGGGCATCCTCTGCCTGGTGACATGAATTTCACTCTAGAACTCATGAGTGAGTTTCTTTCCTCTACTTTCAATACTGGGACATTCATTTTCTTCACTAAGCTCCGGTATAATTGCGTAAAACATCTCATTCTGAAAATGTTGCTCTATCTCTTTACTTAAAACGATCTTTACAACTGATGGGAAAATGAGGGCGTCTGTCATGAATGAGAAATAAAAACTCAAGATGTGGTCTTTTGATTCCATATTTGTGGTTTACCAAATTTTCTTCTTAGGATGCAAAAATGAATTTTGATTTACCCTTATAAAAAATGAAATCCTAGGAATTTATTTGGCAACATTTCCACATCCCCAAAAGCAGTCTTTAACTGTATGTATCCTATTTAAAAGATAGGAATAAGATTTTTCGCATAACCAAGTACCTTCTTTCCTAGGACATACTGTAAATAAGGCGACTTCAGCTGTCAGAAAAAAAAAAAAATGACCTTTAATGCAAAGATTTTTAAAAAGTGTTTGACATTTCACTAACAATGGGGTTCAAATTTAAAATGTGGCCACAAATGAATATTTGGGTTTTAAAAAAAGGCTTTACTTTAAAAGACTTTAATTCATGATAAGATAGTCAAAACTATTAAAAGGATGAATTCCAATGAGGCAAATTACAATAAATTAAAATATTGTTCAACAAAATTCAATTAACCTTTCAGAATTGCAGAAGAAACCAAATACTGTCATACTCTGTTCATGTTACAATAAAAAAATACTATGTACATACAGAATGTACTCAAATCACACATACCATCACTAGCACTTTTCTGGGATAAATTCTAACATTATTACAACTCAGCGGTGAAATTTATCACGTAGAAATTGAAAAGTTAAGTTTTATTTATTTATTTGTTATTTATTTTGAAAGAAAAAAAGAGGAAAAACACACGAATAGTGTTTGAAAATTTCCAGTTAGGCAAATTTTAAGTAAAATGCATATTATGGCATATAGTGAAATAAAAATGTTTTAGTTTATAGGTTAAAACATGTACAGTTTTTTCTCTGAATACATTTCTGCCCGAGATCCAAGGAATGGGTATTTCTTTTCTTTCTCTGAACAGCACAGATCATTAAATGGATTTTCAGCTCAGTACTTTACTTTCCCATCAGGGATAACTAATTCTATCTCAATTTTATTGTAACTAGATAACATTATCTAGATAACTAAATAACATACTATAACATTCTATACTATTTAACAAAACAAAGAGTGAAAAGTTAAGACAATGTTCAACTAAATCCATCACAACTTTGAGGAAACTGCTGGAGAGCCTTAATTCCTAATGTAAAAAGATTCCAATGGTTTTTCTCTAGAGGAAGGGAAATGTCATTAATGAGCCTTCACTCTGAACCAGACAGATTTTGTGGCATTTGGAGCTGTTGTTAATCTTATGTTGGAGGTTAGTGGGATGAGGTGTGGAGACGTTGCCTAACCCTTGATGGGCAGGCTGTGAATAAACCACGACACTGGTGAGCAGCCTTTGGACTTCAAGCTGCAGACCTTGGGTTTTTAATTGGACCATTCTGCACTCAGTTCAATGAGCAATACATCAATCTCTGTATAGCCCTGACGTTGGTTAAACTACGGTATCTCTGAAGAATATTGGACAGTTTAGAAAAAGACATTTTGTCATGTTTTGTATTCATCCTACCCCAAAATTTCAAATGTGACATGTCTAGCTGCAGTCTGACAGAGAAGCTAAAAAGAAAAAAAAGCAATTGTTCAGAAAACAGATGAATCTCATTGCAGAAATCCTGGTAAAATTTTCCCCCAGCTCTGCCTTTTTTTACTAGTTGTATAACACCCCTTCTACTTCTGTTCTTCTTTTTGACTTGTGGAATGTAATTATACATTGCCTTGGAATCAAAGACTGAGTTTATATCATCAGAAAAAAGAGGAGACAAATATAGTATAGGACTTTAACTTAAATAAAAGAGCGAAACCCAGTACATCGGGATAGTTACCCATTTCTTTTTTGAACCTAGAAAGAGATGAATAAGAAATTTTCTGATTCAGTAGGGGAATAAAAAAATGAAAACTGTTAAATAATCATGTTATATTATTGGTACTCTGATAAAGGTACATACTTAGTACCTATTATTGCATGAGCTCAGAGGTTGGAAAAATTAATTTTGCCTAAAAATGTTAAGAGAGTCTTCAGAAATAAATTAACTGAGCTGGGTCTGGAAGAGCCAAAAAAGTTTTAATCAGAGAAGTTCAGGACACATTTCCAGCAGACGGAAGAAAGTGAACAAAGGCACAGAGAAATATGAAAGAACACAGCATGTTTGAAAATACTTAATTTTTCCCATGTGTAGAGCATGCATGGATTAGGGTGAGCGGTAGTTATCTGAAGAAGTATTATTCTCAAGATTTTGGATTTATCCTCTACTCAAAAGAGCGCCAAGAACTGAAGCATGGAAGGACATTCTTCTAATTCTATGGATGGATGTCATCTGTTCAGCTACATATTTTACATGGTATTAGGTATAGTTAAGTGATAACTAGAAGAACTAGTTTTCTCAGTGAATAAGTGAGATACTGAAGGGGAAAAAAAAATCTCTTCCCAATTCTCCGATATTTTCCTGAGCAACCAATAATACCTCACAGGGCATTCCTTCTAGACATGGTTTTTAAGCAAAAGCAGACACCAATTCTGTACAGTGTACACACTTTATGCCCTATCGTGATCAGAATCAGTCAGCCAGTCATGTTGGCCAGCTCTGCCCACATTTTTCCTAATTTGTGGACTGGATTTCTGTAAAATCTAAATAAACCCAATCCTAAGCACAAGGAACTAAATATCTTTGCATTGCAAGGAAGAGTATGAATCGGTACAGTAAGACTTGAGTCTAAATTCCAACTCATCCACTTACAAGGTGCCTTGGGGATATTATTAAACTTCTTTGAAGCTAGATTCTCATTTGAATGGAGACTGATATTTATTTGGTAGGATTCTTGTGAGAATTAAACATGATAACACACGGAAGTACTATGCCCTCACTAAATGGTACCAGTACTACAGTGGCTTAATTTTGTTTCCTTCACCTTATGAACCATTGCTCTCCAGCTGGCGGAGAATCAGGCAAGAGAGAGAAGAAAGTTTAGAATATTATACTTGCTAATTGAAACTGGGAAGGAACATATTTTCTTTACTTCCCTGAGAGTTCTTGAAAATAAATCACATTATTCTTTTTCCCTTGCTAATTAGTCATTCACTGTTGAGAACAGTTGCTATGTAATAACATGAAATAGTCAATTGTCTAGTTGGCAGCTAAGAGATTTATGCTTTGGTGAAACTGGCAGACAAGCTCATAATTTTCTATTTCTTCTGAGAATCACTTTTTAATTTCCTTTGATTATGAAACAGTAGCAGAATATTTTCAACACTAGATTGTTTTACACATGTTGACTTATTTAAACACTGCCACAACTAAGGCTCTATGGAAGAAACTAAAATTCATTTATTTGCTTTCATTAGCCATGGTGAGATTTACCTGAAAACTGTTAACTGACAGTTCACTGGTATCTCTTGGTTACAGTTTCTGCAAAGGTCACAGATGAGTGCTTTATTTAGCTACCTCCCATTTAGAGATACATTTCTATTCAGAGTTGAGTTCCATTAGCATTTGTTAAATAAGTACCAAACGCAAGAGCACCACTTTAAAGACCGCTGAGTAATGAAGTATGTGATTAAAATTGTGGTTGCTTCCTCCTATTTTCCTACTTGTACCTTTATTTAATTTAATTAATTTTTGTGAGACAAAGTCTCACTCTGTTTTTCAGGATAGAGGGATAGGGCAATCAGCCCAGCTTACAGCAACCTCAAACTCCTAGGTTCAGGCAATCCTCCTGCCTTACCTCCCTGAGCGGCTGGGACTACAGGTGCCCGCCACAATCACTGGCTAATTTTTGTATTTTTAGAAGACACAAAGTCTCATGCTCTGGACAGGACCAGTAAGAAATTTCTTACTTCACCTGGACAGGTCCATGGCGAAGAACACATTCAGAGAATTAATTAGTGGATGAAGGACGGTCTTGAGGAAAACTGAAACCTCTCATAAGAATCTTTATGTCCCTGCCATCAATGTGACTTTGCGATTCATCTTATTTGATAATTGTTATCAGGAAGGTAAGTAGAAAACAGACTGGGAGTGAACCCGCAGCCCATTTTCTCCTGCCCTGTCATTTGCTTTGTTCATATCAAGGAAAACTGAAGAAACACCAGGTTATTTGGGGGCTTATTTTGGAAATTGACCCATTAAGGAAAATGATAGAATATTATAATAAAAAATTAACATGAAAGCGATTATTTATTAATGATAAGAAAATAATTTATTAAAATGTAATTTTTAAAAAGCTGACAAAACAACATACATCAGAAAACCCAGAAAAATAAATTAATATTTTTATTAAGTAGTTAGCAACAACTTATTTGCATAGAAATAAACCGTATCGCATTAAACCCACGTGTACAAGTAAATCCAAACTAAATGTTTCCAGGTTTCCACTTCCCTTTAGCCAGTTTTCAAAAATGCCTACAGCTACTCCAGCATGATCAGCTATCACAAGAAATGATGATAAAAAAGAAGTTGGAGTGAAAGGAGACAATTGCAGTTAATTTATAAGATCATAGGATTGTAACTACATTGCTAGATCTCCTCTGGGATTTTAGAAGAGCCTGTGTCATTGAAGGGTCCCTTCAGCATCAGGTCCTTTAGTAAATCTGCTACAGAGAGAAATGTAGGCGCTAGTTTCCCATCCGCCATATAACAGAGGTCACTACCCAGGTCTTCTTAGCATCTCAGATAGCATTTAGTCAAATGAAAAATTCAAAGACCTTTCTAATCTACAGTAAATGTTAGTAGCTTTACTTCCATTTAGAAATTCTACAGTACACATGCATTTATTTATTTAAAGTACCACTAAGTAAATATAAAATCAAGCTTCTACAATGATGACAATAATAAAGCCCTCAATCCTTATGGTCCCAAATAAATACAAACTATCACCCAAGACTACCAAGAAAATCTCCTAAGCTTAAATCAAGAAAAAACAAGAATCCCGAACATACCAATAATAAGGAGAGAGATTAAAACAGTAATTTAAAAAACTCTCAACCATAAAAAGGCCCACGACCCGACGGACCTTTGAGAAGGAGAGATTCCTATGAATCTAGTGTCACCCTGACACCAAAGTTAAGACAAGGCCCACCAAAAACAAAACAAAACAAAAGTACACACCAATATCTTTCATGAGCATGGTGCAAAAATTGAATCTAAAAGCATGTGAAAAAGGTAATTCACCATGATCTAGTGTGCTTCCTCCCAGGGATGCAATGATGGTTTAACACATGTAAACCAATAAATGTGATAAGCAGAATTAAGAACAGAAACCATATGGTTATGTCAACAGATATAGAAAAACCATTCAATATTATATGTCACCTCTTCATAAAATCCCCCAACCAACTGAGGATAGGAAGAACATACCTCAAATTATAAAAGCCAAGTGAAAACCCCCCAACCAACATCATACTGAATGGGGAAACGTCGAAAACATTTTCTCTGAGAAGTGGAACAAGATATGTATGTCCACTGTTACCACTTCCATTCACTATAGTACTAGAAGTCTTAGCCTAGCAATCAAGCAAGAAAAGAAATAAAGGGCCTCTGAATTAGGGAAAAAAGGTTAAATAGTCTCTCCTTGCTGATGACATGATCTTGTATCCAGAAAACCATAAAGAATTCACCAAAAGACTCATAGAACTGATAAATAAATTCAGCAACGTGTCATGTTACAAAATTGGTGTAAAAAAATCTGGAGCATTCCAATCATGAACTCCTTACCATCTACAAAGGCAGCAAAAAATAAATAAAATACCTAGGAATATACTTAACCAAGGATATAAACTTTCTACAAGGTGAACCACAGAATTCTTATGAAAGAAATCATAGATGACAAAAGGAAATGGGAAAAAAGTCCATGTTCATGGATTGTAAAAACCAACATTGTTAAAATGGCCTTACTGAACAAAGGGATTTACAGATTCAACACAATTTCTACCAAAATACCAGTGACATTTTTCACACAATTAGAAAAAATAATCCTAAACTTCATAGAGAACCAGAAAAGAATCTAAATAGCCAAAGTAATCCCAAGAAAAAGGAACAAATACAGAGGCATTATAGCACAAGAATTCAAATTATACTACAAAGCTATAGCAACCAAACCAGCATGATACTAGTAAAAAGTTAGTAGATACATAGAACAACGGAACACAGTAGAGACTCCTGAAATAAAGCCATATAGCAGCGACCAATTGATTGTAAAACAATTGGTTGCCAAAATGTTTGTCAAGCAAACAAAAATATCCAAGAGGAAAGAATGTCTTGTTCAATAAATGGTACTGGGAAAAGTGGATAACTATATGCACCGTATACAAAAATTAATGAAGATGGATTAAAGACTTAAACATAAAGCATGAAACAAAGTTTCCAGAAGAAAACTTAGGAGAAATACTTCTGGACACTGGCATGGGCAAAGAATTTAGGAGTTAAGACCCCAAAAGCAAAAAGAGCAACTGCAAAAATAAACAGGACTTAATTAAACTAAAATGTTTTTGCACATCAAATGGAATAGTCAAAGAATAAACAGACAGCAGAATGGGAGAAAATATTCACAAACTCTGTATCTGATAAAGGGCTAATATGCAGCGTCCCAAAGAACTCAAACAAATCAGCAAGAAAAAAAAAATTTCCATCAAGAACTGAATGAAAGAGGTGAAACAATGTCCTTTTTTCATATGTTTGCTTGCTATTTTCATATGGCAAACAAATACATGCTAAAAAGCTCGACATCATTACTTATCAGGAAAACGTGATTTAAAACCACAATGAGGATAGTATGTTACCCCTATCAGAATCACCATTATTAAAAATTCAAAAATCAAGAGATGTAGGAGAAGATGCAGTGAAAAGGGAATGCTTATACATTGTTGATGGGAATGTAAACCAGTACAACTTTGAAGGAAAATAGTACGGAGATTTCTCGAAGTACTGGATGTGGACCTATTATTTGATCCAGCAATGCCATTACTGTGTATCTTCTCAAAGGAAAGTATGTGATTATATCACAAAGACATCTGCACTCAAATGTTAATTGCAGCACAGTTCACAGCTGCAAAGATATAGAATCAACCTAAGTGCCATTTATGAATGGATAAAAGAAAATGTAGACACACACACGACACGGAGTACTACCCAACCATTTTAAAGGCCTTTTGTAATAAATTGGATAGAATCGGAGACACTATCCTAAGTATCTTACTAATGGAAAAACAAATACTATGTTTTCACCTTAAGTGTAAGCTAAATGAGGGATATAAGTGGTATAGTGGTATAACAGACTTTGAAGAAGGGAAGAGTTCTAGAAGAGTTAGACAATCAAAATCTACCCATCCCGTACAATGTACACTATTCTGGTGACAGGTCTAGTGAAAGTCCTGACTTCCACATTACAAAACTCATTTGTGTAACAAAAAACACTTATACCCCCTAAATCTACTGAAATAAAAAGAAGAACTTACAGCTGGAGATGGAGGATTACGAATAAGTAAAAATTGCAATGCGAAGTGATAGTGATGTTACAGCAAACGTACTGATTGTTATGCTAGCATGTTGGAGAGATATGACCTCTGCCGAGGGAAGAAATAAAGTCCCAGCCAAGTTTTGAAGGATGTTTAGGAATTTAACAAATGAAAGATGGAAGTGGCAACAAGGCAGTTTTGGGGAGAAGGTGCAATGTATGCAAAGAACTGGATGCAAGAGAGTTCATGCTGAACTAAAAACTTGGAAAAAGTAGATGAAGGCAAATATAGATCAGGTGGCAACTTATGGGCCCTATGAATGGGTAGACTTTTCTTCAAGCATATTGGGGATATCACCAGGAGTTTTAAGTGGGGAGAGTACTGATAAAAGCCAGTTTTATAAAAGTACGACTATTTGTGAAGAATGGTTTGTGTGGGACAAAATTGAAAGTAATGAAACTTGAGTAAGGTGTCTTTTTTTAGGTAATCCAGGCAATAGTTAGTAGTGTGTAAATTCAAGAGAGAATATATCAAAATAGAACTTAGGAACTGATAGTATGTGGAAAAAAGAGAAAAAAACAAGAACTAAATGTTTAGCCTGGTAATAAGATGTTAGTCATAAATTAAGCACAACTCTGGGGTCGTGCCTGTGGCTCATCAAGTAGGGCGCTGGCCCCATACACCGAAGGTGGCAGGTTCAAACTCGGCCACAGCTGAACTGCAAAACAGAAAAATAGCCAGGCGTTGTGGCAGACGCCTGTAGTCCCAGCTAGTTGGGAGGCTGAGGCAAGAGAATCGCCTAAGCACAGGAGTTGGCGGTTGCTGTGAGCTGTGTGATGCCACAGCACTCTACCGAGAGCAATAAAGTGAGACTCTGGTCTCTACAAGAAAAAAAAAAAAGAACATTTTCTCTAGACTGCTTATTGCAGCTCAATTTACAATGCCAAAATGTGGAAACAACCTAAATGCCCACCAATCCAGGAATAGATTAACAAACTGTGGTATATGTATAGCATGGAATACTTATTCAGCCATTAAAAGAGATGGAGACTTTACATTTTTTGTATTAACCTGGATGGTGGTGGAATATTGCAAGAATGGAGAAGCAAGAATTCAATGAACTCAATTCTAATATGAAGACAATATATGGTGGCGAGTTAGGGGAATGAAGAAGAAGGGAGAGGGGCAAAGGGAGAAGGGTGGGAAGTCATGGTATGTAGCACACCTTTTGGTGGCAGGACACAATTATAAGAGGGAATTTAGCTACCAAATGCAATTAGTGTGATCTAATTCTGTGTACCCTTAATGAATTTCAAACAATAAAAATTTTAAATAAAGAAATAATTCACCTGTTATGTGTTCTTCTTCTAGGCTTATGGTTTTTAAACAGTTTGTCATCCTCTTTTCACTTTTCAGAGTTTTCCTTTGGTTGCCCCTTGTTCTATTTTCAAGGGTATAGTTGTATTTACCAGTAAAGAACAGCGAGTAAAGGGTCATCTTTTCCAGACAGAAAGTCTCTTCTTCCGGGGGGACTTTTCAGGGTGATAAAAATGTTCTAAAACAAGAATGTGGTTATGATTGTATAACTCTGTGAATATACTAAAAATCATTGAATTGTATACTTAAATGGGTATTTTATGGTACGTAAATTATATTGTCTTAAATAATTTTTTTTAAAGGATGCCAAGGTTCTTTTCGTAGAAAATAGTTTTGGCCTTTGCAAAGAATTACTCCATATTTCACGAAGCAGAAAGCACATTTACAGTTTGGAAAAATGCTTTTTTCCAACTCCAGCAACAGGTGACTCTCTGGATACAGTGGTAGTCATATGAAGTATGATAAGAAGTGTTTCTGACTCGTTGAGAATGTCTCTGAGGTGCTCTGAGGTGAAAGTCTGCTGAGATCCAGCAAACTCACTGCCAGGTCTTAGTGGTTACTAACTGGGTGATACATGTAGAGCAAAGACAGCATCACTTATATGATCTTGAGACCTTGAACTAAAGGAACTGTCAAGTGCAAGAGACTTTGTCTTTATTTTTCCAGTCAAAAGAAAAATATGGCATACAAACAAATGTAATGAAGACATGATTTATTTTACTCACTGGTTTTAACTATAGAGGATTTCAAACCACGTTTCTTTTAGAGGTTAAGAAAAATGTCTAAGAAAAAAACCCAAAACAGTAGCATGGAAAACAGGATATAACATAGTAGAAGAAAATGCCCAGTCATTCTCAAAAAATACTAACAAGTCAAAAATAATTTCTAGAGGGTGGTGCCTGTGGCTGAAAAGAGGAGGGCGCTGACCCCATATGCCAGAAGTGGTGGGTTCTAACCCAGCTTGCGGCCAAAAACTGCAAAAAAAAAAAAAAAGATTTCTAGGAAAAAGAAAGCAATCTACAGAGATACATATGTCATAAATTATAGCTCTGAGCCCTCTCCAAAAATAAATATATAGATATTAATGAGGGATTAGGCAGGTTGTATTTCATTCTCAGAACAGAACAGAAATTTTCCTTTTTAAAAGAATCAGTTTTAATAGTAGAAAAATGTTGCATGTTAACTAACGCATTTGTAAGGACAAGAACCAGAGCAGGTGATGAATGGAGATATTTTTAAGCAGGGATAAAAGAGAACCCAGAAGATATCCCCTGGGGTTGTCCAATGAATTTTGCTACTTTTACTCTGGATAAGCAAAAATAGAAATGAAGTTTTAGTAATGTCCATGATGATAGCAGTAATAAGGGAGTGCTTCAAATCTCTAGGCTTCTGCTGACTGAGGTGGTTAGAAGTTTCAAGCAAAAGATATTTTAGAAATAGTGTATTAAGGGTGGGATCAAAACAATAAGAAGTGACATTGTGTACAAAGAAAAACAACACTCCTGTAGTATTCTGCAATAGCCCAGCCTCATAGAAGGATCTGGATTTATATCTAGGTTCTAAATCTCACAAAGAATTTTAAAAGTTAAGGCATATTTCTGTAAAAGTGACAGGAAGATGAGTACAAATACCTTGTCATGTGAGAAATTGTGACAAACACCTGTCATATAGGACTTGGAAATAAGGCTTAGTGAGATGAAATAACTTCAGATAAGTATGTGAAATTTGGCTATATGAACAGTAGACTAACAAAGGATGAAATTTTAGAGGAAAAAAAAATCTAGCAACCATAATTGTAAAAAAGTTGACTATCCTGGCTTAAGCAATGTATAGTTATTAACCCGCATTTTTGTTTCTCTCAGACTTAAAAGCAATGAGAATTTGGGTTAGAAGTAGGGTATTAGAGGAAGGCTCTGTAGTTACTCTGTGACTCATGAATTCGTAGATGTAAATAAATACAATTTTAGAGTTGGATTGATGCTCTCTATCTAATGCTTACTCAACCTACTAACTCTTTTCTGCCCTTGGATTATTCATCTCTTTTCTCCATCTCCATCTTCATTTGTTTGACTTCTAACTTCAAATTCTAGCTAGGAGATGAAGATTTTTCATTTCCTGCTCTTGCTGAACAATAGGGTCAGAAAAGACTATCAAGTGTCTTTCAGATTGACAGTTGGAACTCAGACGTCTATAAACAAGGTGCCTTGGCTGGACAGAAGTATTGGTAGCACATACCACCCTGTGCTTTCAGATGAGATGCCACAAATATATTAAAAAACGTTAAGAAATGTCATAAGACTGCTGAAGTGTCTTTGCTCACAATAATTGATTCAAAAAATATTTCAGTTATTTTAAAATTGTGGCCGTATTTTTACCAAAAGCTCCTTCCGTTCTGGGAACACAACACATCTATA
Organism: Perodicticus potto; assembly: GCA_963574655.1. Taxonomy (NCBI): domain Eukaryota; kingdom Metazoa; phylum Chordata; class Mammalia; order Primates; family Lorisidae; genus Perodicticus; species Perodicticus potto. Next base: position 26,774 of record CAUYRH010004936.1, read on the forward strand.
ATGTATTTTTGAGTCTTGCCCACAGCTAGTTAGGGATATGTAAATTAGTGATGGCTAATAGAATACAGGTGGGAGCTGCCTACACTGCAGTATTCTACACTCCTCTTCTCACCCCGTCATCTGAAAGCAGAGGCTCGTGAAGGGCTGAGTGAAAAATAAACTTTTATTGGGTTAACTACAGAGATGGTGGAGTTACTTGTCATTTAGCCAGCCTGTTCTGATAATACAGAGATTGGTTGCTTGAAGAGGTTGCTGCTACAACAAAACCGAAAAGATGGGACACTGGCTAGACAACAGGTGGTAAGGAAAATGATAATGGTAGCTGGAACATTAACATAACAACTCATGCAGTGGGAAAAACATTGGCTAAAACTGTCACCTGCAAGAACTTAGAAGACAGATGATATGCTGTTGTGGGTCGAATTGTGTCCCGCAAGATAAGTATGTTGTACCGGTAATCCACAGTACCTATGAATGTGACCTTACTTAGAAATATAACCTTTCCGGATATAATCAAGGTAAAAAGAAGTTTTAGGTTCTGGTCCCTAATGACTTTATAAGTCAAGAGATAATTGATACAGAAGGAGCTATACACACACAGAGGGTAGATGGTGTGAGGACACCCGGGGAGATCATCGTGTGACGTCAAAAGCAGAGACTGGAGTGATGCAGCTCCTTCAGAGGACAGGTCTGACTTCCCCTCAGAGCCTTGAAGCAGGAACAGCTCTGATAATATTTAGAGTTCATAACTCCATAACTGTCAAACAATAAATTTGTTAAGTCTCTCAGTTTGTGGTACTTTGTTAGAGCAATCATAGGTATTTAATATCCATGCCTATTAAGGGAAAGCAATCAGCAATAATTAGAAAAATCACAGTATTTTGATTACCATTGATTTTCAGTGTCTAATTTGTAAACCGAAATGAAAGGGAATACAGAGTAAAAAAATGTGGGACGTTCTAGAAGTGCCTCACATGCCTGTCAGTAAGTTAAGAAATTAAGACCTCGACCTTTAAGCCACCAGTTGATCAACCCCACAGCAAATTCAACCCCATGGCAAAGATCAGATTAGCTGGTGTATTATTCCCAATTATTGTTTTAGATGGTATTAAGGTAACTCATTAAACTGAGAAAGACATGAGAAAAAGAAAACCAAAACATAAAGCATAATTTATAGCTATAGTGAGCATAAAACTTTGGGGTCATTCACGTATGGAATGGACTAGAACCGAACAGATCAGAAGCCTACCGAGTTTTTGAGAGAATCATGCTGCCAAAGACACTGCGATCTGTAAAACCACCTTTGTAGTCCTCCTTTGTTCTACCTAGATGAGGATGAGAAAGCTGTCATCCTCCTCAATTCCCACTGCAGATGTGGTCAAGGATAATAATAAAGAAAATTTTCCAGAGTTCCAGCCAGGGACTCAGGAAGAAAAATGGGCAACCGACTTCTCCCTAAGAAAGCATATTAGGCCAAGATCAAGCAACTCCCCCACCTGTATGTTATGTGGGCTTCAGAATATCTGGCTAAACTGTGGGCTGCAAACAGACTATTTGAGCACTGTTTTGTTTGTCTATGATGTTGAGTATTGAGAAAACTAAACATGGACTTTTTTTTTTTGGTCACTAGCTTTCATCATTATTTGTGAATTTTATATGTGGCCCAGGACAACACTTCTTCCACTCTGTGATGGAAAAGAAAGAAAATTTGGACACACTTGGTGTAGATTCAGCAGACTACAGCCCACAGTCATGCAGCATAGTTTTATAAATAAAGTTTTATTAAAATATAGCTATATTTTACATATTCTGTATGACTCTTTTTGAATTGCATTGTTGAGGAATTGCAGTAGGGATTATATGACATGATAACCTAAAATACTTATTATATGGACTTTTAAGAAAACATTTGATGACCCTCCTCCATCCTAAAAGATTTATAAGTGTTATGAACTAGTAACTGTTGCATCTTCCAATTTTCTGCTTTCTAATCGAGTATTTTGTGTTTGTTGTGCTGTTGTATATTGGGTACATAAGATTGAGATGGGTGGCATTTGCAAAAAACATGTCTCCATAAGTCATATATTATGGAGCTGTGATGGAGGAGATTGAGCATAATCTAGAGATCCTGGACTTTTAGCTGTCTCCCTTGTGATAGGAAGAGTAAAATCTGGAGGCCAGAAATGTATGTAATAGTACAAATATGCTGTGTTTTAATTAAATGCCATTTTTTGTTCTTTCTGACCACACTGATTTTACTTCCCAATGCCCTGGCTGTTGGTTGAGGACACAGGACTAAATTTAGGCAAAGAGATAGAGTAGGAAGTCATATACATCTTTTCCAGGTCTACCACTTAAAAAATATTATTCCTCTTCCACAAGTCTTTATGTTACCTTTCTTTTTTATCCCCTACATAAGGAAGAGGCAAATGGAAGGCATTATGGCAGAGTTGAATAATGCAAATAACCTGGGCTCCTGACTGACTAAGTGGAGCAGAGTCTCCATTGACCCATGTTCACATGTTGCTCTTGTGAAAGAGCAACAGATGTTTCTTCCATTAAAGTTAATTGAGTTTAATACCATTAAAGTTATGGTATTATTCGTTAGAGGAATTATCTATCTCTGATGAATATAGCACCGATAGATACTGTATTTGGACATGAGGGACCGTGACCTTCAAGGAACTCATGATACAGTGGGAGAGAGACACACTACTCCAAATGATGATCATGATTAAATGTAATAAGTACAAGTATAATGGACTGAATATAATGACTAAGACAACTGACCCAGCATTGGGGAGTTAAGGAAGGCTTCTTAGTATAGATAATGCCCAGACTTGTCCTTGAGTCAGGAAACCCCATAGAAAGACAAAGTGCTTTAAGGCAAAGAGACCATAGAAGATGCGGGGGCGAGACTCAGTGGCAATGTATTTGCTCAGTGGACTCCAAGCAGAAAGGATGTTGAATATTAATTTTCAGGTAGGGTAAAACAGAAGAGAGGATCAGAACCAGATCATAATGAATTTATGTGTTGAGGGTGAAGGAACATACATTTCGTAAATCCCTTGATTTGCGTGATTTGTCTCAGATTGCTCAGATACTGCTGATGCCCTAGGAAGAACTGTTTGCTGAAGACCTCTGCCTTCACTAGCTATTGCTCAAGCCCCAGCTCGCATCTCCTCCTTTTCTCCTATCCCACTGCAGGAGATTAGGTCAATTGCAACTTCCCGTGTGTGCAGAGAAGAATGAAAGGTTGAAAAGTCTAATTCTAAGGTTTCCATGGAGAAGGTTCCTGGCATGAATTAGAGTCCACTAGTCAGATGCACTTATGCAGAATTTTGATTTGAAATCAAAGTTATATGTGGAGTCAGACAACTGAAGGGCATTCCATTAGTCCCAGCACACAGCCTGGCAGAGTTGGCACGGTTTCAGAACTGTTGGATCTTGGTGGAGGCAATAGCTCCTGGAATAGCCCAATTGCATACTGTGTCTTGGGGCTTTTCTGGAAACTTAACTTAGAGTTTATTTCTTTAAACCATCTAATGAATCTGTGCTATTTATGCCTCTTAATAAATCCATCCCAGCTTTAACATGCTAAAGCAGAATCTATCATATAAAAATCCAGGGCCAATACCTTTCCCAAAGAAGTTCCCAGCACATATGAAGCTGTCGTCATGCTTTGGTGAAAATAGATTTAGTCCCTCAGCTCTTATTGAGACCTTACTATATGTTGCATACTGAGTACCATCCTTTGTACTTTAAAACACATTTTTTTCCTTTTAGTAATAATGATAACAATATTAACAATACAGCGAACCCTCCACAGTTGATCACCTCCCTATACCCCCTATAACTTCTTTCAATTCACCTAATTTTCTAAGACCAATCGTGCACCACCTGTATATGTCAGTGCAATAGGCTGAGTTCCTTATGTTGACAACCTCCATATGTTTGTTGCAGTATCTTGGGTGGTCAACTTACTGAGGCTCTATTCTACTTAGAATATGGACTATATTGTATGAGGGCCGAGTGAAAAATAACATACGAAACATCTTTAAATGTAAATTACGGTTACATAATTGTTAGTTGTGACACTTGAGATACTCAAATGAGTATACATAAATAAAACTTTTCCTAAAAAGAACGATATTATCAAGTAGACTTCCCATTACTTGTGTTATTCAGAGAGGAATAAAAATCTAACACAGATGTTATATAAGAGATCTCTTCACACCAATGAAGTTTGATTAAATGATACTCTAAGGATCTCTGCTTATCCAAATAAGGAATCCATATTTCAGCCCCTGAATCACACCATCAAACCAAAGCAACAATTTTATTGTTTGCGGACTCTCTCCAAGCTTCTTGATCTCCTTTGTATATGCAACTGGAGTTAGTCTGTGGCTCATTTCAGTAGACAGATGTAGCTTGAGGGGTTTCTTCCCCCTTGTTCTTATTATTCCTGCCCTGATACGGCATTCTGTTTCCTAACACAGCGAGCATCTTCTCCGTGGTGCCGCCTCCATTTCGTCCACACCAGAGGAGTGTGGGAGGGCAGTGTGCAGCCAATTTGCTGTACCACGAGTGGTCCTCATTTGGACACTCTGTTCTATATTTTCTCCTCCTCCAGGTTTCTGAACCTCCCTGTAATTGCAATACCAGAATCTAGTTGAAAAAAACAAATCACTGCTTTGCAAAATGGCGAAGACTCATATTCCTAATTTTCTGTCATTAGCTGCAGTTCATTTGGTTGTGCTGTGATGGCAGGAATGGTGTGGTGTATCTTCCGTTGGAAGAAAAATGAGTTTCAGCAAAGAGAGCTACTTAATTATGGTTTGAACACTTTGATGTCCAGGGATCACAAAAGGAGAACATACTCTTGTTCTCTTCTTGTAAGCATGCTAAGGAAATGTTCATAGTGAACCTTGAGGTTCAACAGACAAGGTCATTTGTAAAGGTCCTTTCTTTCTGAAATTGCTGCTGCCCACAAGAGACGTTCAAATCTGGTTGGTTCCATTGGCTGGTACTAAGTATTGAAATATCCCCTGCCCCAAAATGACTTAACAGAAGAAAAAGGAAAACAAATGCTAATGTGAGGATAAGACCTAGAGGAATCTAGCTTAGTCCTAATGAAAACCAGGCAGCAGGCCAACTCTTTTTATATTTGGTTTTCATGAGAAGCTGTGTGTGGGGGAGTGCTGGGTGTTTTTAGTGCAATAGCAAGCTTCTGTTCTCTGAGCCAATTAGTATGTAATTAGGTGTTGACTAATGAGGATGAAAGGTGGAGCTGGCACAGAGAGAGGGTGTGGGTGTGACTGGTGTGTATGCAGGTGTGGTGAAAAGGCACATGTTGAGAGCTAAATTGAACTTCTAAAACCCAATAATTTGTTTACACGCTATTAGTAAATTTTATGCTTAGCTCTTTAGAGCTTTTTCACATCTCTCTATTGAAACATGCTTCTGGTTCCTGTCTGCCAAACAAGATGTGTGCAGCACATGTATGTGTTCACATATTTCCCTGATCATTTTCTAATCGTTTAAAACAGAGTTGTTTGTGATGCTTGTTAGTACTGCTACCTAGAAGAAGGACAAAAGAAAACCATTTATTTATTCTTCAATATTCTTTATATGTTGATCAATGAACTGAGCAAAGACCCTGCACTCCCAACCCTACCTGAAGGAAATCTGTTATTTGTTCCTGGAGTTATTCCTCCCTGAGAGTTCAGATTCTAGAGGACAGACATCAATCATAAAAAAACAAGCATAAATAGGGGAAATATACACTATGTTATAAAGTGAAGAGAAAAGTTAAAATGAAGCAGGGGGATCAAAAACTCACCCTAAATGGTCGAGGGAAATGTGCAGGTTTCAGATGGATGGTTTGGGTAAACTTCGCTGAGAAGGTAAGATTTGAGCAGAGACCGGAAGAAGTTGTGGAAGGAAAAGATTGTGGAAATAAGATAAGAATTGACACAAACAAGGAAAGTCACGCTCCCAAGATAACTGAAGACTCAGTAAAACGCCATTCAAGATACTGCTGATGCCCTAGGAAGAACTGTTAGCTAAAGACCTCTGCCTTCACTAGCTATTGCTCTGTTTCGTGTCCCTTTCATATTTGGTATTTGTGACAATTTATCTCATTGGCGGCACTTGGGGTGTTTCTGTGGCAGGCAGAGGGTACTGATTTCTGTGCTCTTGGGTGCCTTTTTTTTTTTTGCTTGTTTGTTTTGTTTTTTAGAAAGGAGGAGGGGCAGGGACAAGAAAGGCCTACATGAATGGAAAAAATTGTAGTTTGAATTGTGTGGGTGAGCTGAGCAGATTTCCTTCGGGGAGAAAATATTTTAACTCTATAAATCTCTCCTGAGAAAGTTGGATGGAGTGTTGTGAGATTTTTAGGGAACAGACCCTTCAAAGTTTGTCCTCTTAACTCATCCTAATCTCTGTAAAGTTCCATATTTAGGAAGGGAATATTCTTGGTTGTCTGGACTTCAACTGCTCTTCAGAAAGAGATTGTAAGTGAAAGTACCCAACAGAATGTAAAATACTTAAAAATGTGTTAATTTTTGCTGTAAAAAAATTCTAAATGGTGATGCATGTGTCTGTTCTCCCTCTCCAAGCAAGCAATATGATAATTCTTGAAGTTAACCAAGTTTCTGTAGTTGTAAGAAACCCTAAAATTGAAGTAAGCCCCAAATGATGAGTAGGTTGTGACATTATGTTCTGTTTTTCACCAAACTTTTTCAGCAAGGCATTGTCTCCACTTTCCCACCCTGGGACATCTTATACTTTTCTATGCCAAATGACATACTAATGTCTGAGACCAGAACAAAATCAATCCTATTATTCACAAGTTCTCTGCATATTAGCACCTCTCTATTATATTCATACATCACCAGGGAAGCTGCATTACCAGGAGATGTTTGCTTTTGCTGTGCTATGCCCCTGGTTGGCCAATAATCTGAAATTAATATCCTTTATTATTTATACATCATTTGGCGGGAGCAGGGTAAGCACCAGTAAAGTGTGTTTATCTTTTGGCTTTGTTTTTAATTTAGAATCAAGAGTGCTTCTTTATTGGAAAGGGAACCAATTTACACATTTCCAATTATGTAAGGAATTACGTATGAAAATATGGCTTAATTAACATCATAGATCTTCATTATTCTAGTCGTGTTTACTCCTTCTTGTAGATAGCCGTGGGGCAGTAACCTCACTGAGCTGCTTCTTAAAATCTACTCACCATGAATCTCCTTTCCAATCTAACGTTGTCCTTCATGCGTTTCTGCTAATTCGTAGACTTCCCTCCACCATGATAGTTAAATGCAGGTGCACATTTCAATTTTGAGCAGATGGACTTAACATTATTACTGAGTTTTGTGTATGAAAGTGACCTTACTTACCGACTAGCCTTGGGGAAGATATTTTGATTTTTTTCCTCCAGTAATGGGTATAGATTTCTTCTGGTATACTTGTGCCATTGCAAGGGTAAAGCTGAAGCCATGAATCAGAGTAAGGCTGAGCGGCTTGGTCTCCACGGAGCACTGACCACATGACTATACAATTGTTAGTACTGTAGGCTAATCTAAATGGCAGTAATGGTTGAAAATGTTATGTTTAATAACCAAGTCAAAGGTGATCTTTGTAAAGTGGAACAGAGACTGCAAAGCACCAAACATACACCATTTTCTGGATCCTACAACTCAATCAGATAGTCTGTAACTCTAGGGTAAGAAAATGGAGAGTTGAGAGGATTAGATGTCCAAAGTGATGCTATGAATAAAGTGTGTCCAAGATTTGTACCTTAAAAATGAGAGCCTCATTTTTAACTTCTACACTAAAAACTGTCTCCTTTTACTAATGGCATAGAAAAATTTTAAGCCATACTCTAATTTAGCCCTATAATATCAGAAATAAACTAAGACTTCTATACCAGGACTATACTACCCTATCCTTGACCAAAAGAATCCTCAAAGTTTCAGATTCAAAGTCCTCCAAGTCACAGCCATCAAGAATCTAGCCCAACGTGTGGTATATTGTCCTGATATTTAAAATATTTCCTGTAAGAAAAGATTGATTAGGAAATTGGTTTGCTAAATGGTCCTGAGGGCACCATTACTTCTACTATAGCTTCAGTGAGCTAAAAAATTATTTCCTTACTCGTCAGAAGCAGGTTGCTTGCTGAAATCTAACTTATTGAGTCCTTCAAATCCTGGTTATACCACACAAAAACAAACTGACCTCAATGTCAAAAATGAGCTTATTGAGTTTGGACAATTTAGGGGATAATGAATAAAAACATATCTTGAGCTGTTTTTGAAATTTGGGGAAAATACTTTCTTTTTTTTTTGAGACAGAGCCTCAAGCTGTCACCCTGGATAGAGTGCGGTGGCATCACAGCTCACAGCAACCTCCAATTCCAGGGCTCAAGCAAGTCTCTTGCCTCTGCCTCCCAAGTAGCTGGGACTACAGGTGCCCGCCACAGAAAATATTTTCTTTCATTAAAAAATTAGAAGACAAATGTATTTATATATGGAATATAATGTATTATAAATAAAAAAAATCTGTAAACAGAATGGATTTAGAAATTTCATTTCTTTCAGCTTTGGAGGGTTTGAGCTGTTTCAGAAAGAAATAAAATTTTTCTGATCTTCAGAGGGAAATATTATCTACCATAATTAGAAAAATAAAATGGAAAATTAATTTTTGTTATAAGAACTATAAAAAGTTCTGCAAAATTTATTTTTATTTCTGTGGGGTTTTCTTTTTTGCCTTTGTTTTGAGCAAAAAAACACAAAGCAGCACTAAATAATTAAGAGTGGTAACAAATTTTGTGGTAAGTAGGAAACATTGCTTGGGTCTGAGGGCAAATCTCAACTCTGCACTAACTAGCTGTGTTACTTTGTGTTAGTTAACTATCTAGTTTCACCACTTTTTAATTACCAAGTTAGGGATCTCGCCTATACAATCTTAGGAAGACCACATTATATTATACTATGTATCTAAAGAGTTCAGTATACTTTATGTGGTATAGCAAATTCTCAGTAAATGCTGATTGTAATCTTTTTTTCTTTAATTTCGATTTTCTGTTTTAGCCAATGGAAGCAAAAGGCAATAGATGCAAGGAGAAAATGAAAGTGACAATATCACAGAGGGAGATAAAGGCAATTATATCTCAAAGGATCTCAGAAAAATATAGACAACAAGAAAAGTATGTTTGTTTCTGTGTAAATGGTGACGGTGCATTCAAAATTTAAGAAAAAGTTAATTCATTTAATATTAATAATGAAATGCTCAAATTTCACGATGGCAGCTAAGAATTATCAAAATGATAATAGAAGTATTTCAACAGCTACTTAAAGGACGGACAAATAGGACTTCCTGAAGCATCTTTAAAAATAAGACCCAACAGGGAAAACCCTAAATTTCCATTTTTGAAAACTATAACATCTGATTTTGCAGGGAAAGCCTTTCTATTGAAAATCATCTGCATAACATGACCCCTTAAGGGGCCATTATTAAAGCCTTTTTAGCTATTTTTTGTTTAAAAAAACACTAAGAATGAGAAATTATCACCTCTTGGAGTTTTCATGTCCTGCCACTATGTCATCTGAGTATCAAGCAAAGCTCCGCTACTGGTTAATTCGTTATTTGACCTTGGCAAAAAAAAAGGCATCTTACTGTGTTTCAGCTTTCTAGCATCGTATTGGGACTTAATAATGTTTTTGGCTTAGGGTTTGGTATTTTTGTGTGTGTGTGACCAATAACAATCTAAGTTCTCCAAAAACTGGAATAGGAACATCGTATATGGGGGAAAAAAACAACAGAATATGATGGAAATGTTTATACCAGACGAGAGTAGAGGAATTGATGACCTTTCCCTACCACCAGCCACTACTCTCTACCTACCCATCGCCCACTTCACCAACAGGGAGTGACTTGTTTTAAATACAAAGAAGGAACGTCTTCTAAGAACCCTGAATATTTGAACATTGCTTCTGTGGTCTGAGCAGCTCAGCCCTTGCTCAACCTCAGTAAGGCAAGAAAGAGACCCTTGTTCCTAAACTTTTGATGCAAAAGTATTCTCCTTCTTATATCAGTGCAAGCAGTATAATAGAGACTAAACACCTAAAACTTCTCCCCTCTCTTTTAACTGGGCCACAGTGATGAGTGTCACCAGAACCCACTAAAAGCTGGAGCCCAGGAAGGAGGGTACATTGATAGGAGCACTCCACTCCCAGGATGCAGGGTCCTAAGTCGAGGAAAGGAGTCAGCAGGGAAAGAAAATCCCTGTCTGACTTCTCAGGTACAGCCAGAAGCCAGATGGGAAAGGTGCTCAGTTTACGTAGTCAGTAAGAGTCAAATTCTTGGGAGTAAACATAAGGTAGAAAAGAGAGGGCATCTGTAGTGAAGTGGTGGCTCAAAATGTGGTGTAACCATAACCCCTTAGTGCTGGTGAGCCACCGTGTTTGCTGTTGGTCCTGCTAAACATTGTTACACTTGGGCAAAGACATAGTGCTAGCATATTAGATGTGTGAAGCTCAAATCTATGATGAATCAAAAAATTATCTTAATAGACAAACCTACAAAATGAATTTTAACAGGAAAATAGGATATGTGTCCTAGCTAGGATAATTAGTGGTTTTTTGAAGAGAATGGGAGAGATGGGAAAAGTGCTTTGTAGTAATTCACATCCTAAAAGCCATGGACTATCAATTGACCCTGGGTTGTGCTTGCTTACAAAGCAAATGTAATCTGAGGTTGTTCTTTCGGTGACTGCTGTACTTGCCCACCTGCCCATGTCAAATGCTCTTCAGATTCAGCCTCCTTACCAAGCCTGATCCTCTTACCTACCCATCTCCCTCCAAAACTGTTTTAGACTCCTCTTTTCTCTCTTTGGTTAATGGTATACTGTCCACAGAGTATCTCAAGATAGGAGCCTTGGAATTATAAATGTTTTCTCCTCTAACCCCTTTAAATGCATCTCTCAATCATGCTGAGTCTATCTCATGACATCCTTATTTTCTTCCCATGCTCTATTGTCTCTGCCTTTTTTCAGCCCCCCCCCCCCCCGTTACTAGTCTCAAGCCTTCTTATTTTTCGGACTTCAGTCCATTCTCCATATAGCTGCCAGCATTACCTCCAAATAGACAAATGGTCAATTATCAGTCCTTACTTATAAAAACTCTCTCTTCTCATTGTGGTGCATTGGATTAAACCTGGATTCTTTATTTAGTGTAGAAGACACATTTCAGTTTCATTTCCACGTAGGGCTTCTCTCCTACCACATATATAAATTCACTGTGCTAAAAAGCACTACAATTCTGCAGACACCTCAAGCCCTTGTGCTTTTGTACTTAACTTATTTTCTCTGCTTGAAGTACTTCTATGCCTCAGCTATTCTTTTTTTTTAATTCAGATTAATATAAGGGTACGAATTATTAGGCTATATTTCTAAGATAAAGTTCAAGTTGTAGTTGAAGCAAGTGAACCCTTCATCCTGGGGGTGGTCTGTGCACCCTCACAACGTGCCCATCAGGTGAGAGCTAATCAATTCCCCTCCCTCCTCTCCTTTTTTTTCCTTCCTTCCCTCCCTCCCCACTTGAATATACTTGTGTTATTCTCTTGCCTGAGCATGTATGTGTTTTTCCATTAGATTCATTTTAGTATTGAGTACATTTTATACTTGCATTTCCATTCTTGTGATACTTTTCTAAGAAGAATGTGTTTCAATTCCATCCAGGTAAATACAAAAGATGTAAGGTCACCATCTTTTTTACACCTGAATAGTATTCCATGGTATTCATTAATTCATTCACCAGTTCTTGGGCACGAGTTGATTCCATGTCTTGGCAATTGAACTATGCAATTGAGTTGCAGTAAACATTATAATGCAAATGTCCTTGTGATAAAAGAACAGAATCTTCTCTGAAGAAGACAGGGAAATAAATCTGTAACGAACACATGGAAAAAATGCTCATTGTCCCTAATAGAGAAATGTAAACAAAACTACCCTGAAATATCACCTAACCCCAGTGAGAATAGCCTACATCACAAATCTCAAAGCTGCAAATGTTGGCAAGCATGTGGAGAGAAGGGAAAACTTCTACACCTTTGGTGGGATTGCAAACTAATAAAGCCTTTATGGAAAGAAGTATGGAGAATCCTCAAAGAGCTAAATGTAGACACACCATTTGAGCCGGTTATTCCATTTCTAGAAAGCCTCTAGCATTCTTAACCTGCTACACCTCTAGTCAGCCTTCAGGAAACCTCCCAAACATCTACCCCCAAGTTTCTCTCTTTCTAGAAGGCACCTGTACTTTGCCTGATTTTGCCATTTTATTTTATGAGATCCACAGCCAAACCAGAAGAGAACAGAAAAGAAAGAGAAAGTCAGAAGAGAACAGATGACATAGAGACCACAATTTTATTTGGCTCTTACATTTTTCTTTCCCTGACGTTAGAAGTTCAATTATGTTATGAAGGTGAAATACAGTGATGAACCCTATAACAACATTCCCATCAAAGATGGACTATACAGTGGATTGGACAGTGATCCAATAAGATTATAATGGAACAGAGGAATTCCAAACTAGCACAAATGCACTAATCACGTGTTTGTGGTGGTATAGTACATAATACACAGTAACGATAATAAACAACTGTTATGTATTTACTATACTTTTTATGGTTATTTTAGAATGTATTCCTTTTACTTAAAAAAGTTAAAACAACCCCAGGCAGGTCCTTCAGGAGGCATTCCAGAAGAAGGAATAGGACATGATAGCTCTTTGCGTGTTACTACCTCTGAACACCTTCCTATGCCACAAAATGTGGAGGTGGAAGACAGTGACATTAATGATCCTGACCATGTGTTGACATAGCCTAGGGTGTGTGTTCGTGTCTTAGTTTTGAGCCTTCGCACTCACTCAACGACTTACGCACAGCAACTGCTAGTCCTGTAAGCTGCATTAATGGTGCCCCATACAGGCACACCATTTCTACCTTGTATTTCATATTTTTACTGTACCCCATCCATGTTTAGATATATTGTGTTACAATTGCCTACAATATTCAGTATGATAATATGATACTATGTTGTACAAATTTGTAAACCAGGAACATGGCCTGGGTGTGTAGTACATTGCTTCAACAATGACAAAAATCACCTAACACCACGTTTCTTAAATGCATCCCCATTGTTTAGTGACAAATGAATATAGTAGAGAAAAATGGATACAAACTGTCACATGTTAGAGACATAGTAAGTATCCAATAAATGCAAGGTTTTAAGGTATTACTGGGATTTTAATAGTAAGATATAACCAAAATTAAAATATACTTCTTATATTATACTTACTTAAAATCTTCCCTTTACCAGTTTATGAGATAGGAGTCCTGCATAGATGTATAGATAGATGTATGTTGTTGGCTGAGAATAGTACTTTTCACTCAATTAGATTAGGAGCAGGACAATTATTACCTTATTCTTTATCCCTACTTTCAGGTTTGATTTCTCCCAAACTACCCCAGATATTATATTGTAGATTATCTCCCGCTGGATCAAACTTCATGTACTTGCAAACTACAACACTCATCATAGCTAATACAATAAGTGGAATGTATTTGGGGAAACACAGGGCTTTGTCTGGACCCTACAGTCAGGAAAGAAAGATAGGTTTCACAAAATAAGTCACTCTTTGCTCTCCATGGCACTGTGGTTATTTGTTTTTGTATTTCTGATTATATCAGCTGATGTTTTGGACTCCAGGATGGCTATTGCTACTCCTCAGGGTACATAATGGACCAAGGTGCCCACCTCCATAGACTTGGATTGCTTCCCAGCCCAGTGTTCCAGGTGACAGGTGGGGCTCTCTGAATTACAAAGACACAGTTGTAAGAATGACACTGATTGGTCTTGTTTGAGTCAGTTATCCTCCAATCTATATGACTAGTGACAGAAAGAACAAAATGTTCTTGCCTTGAAAGGAATGAGTTTCAGAAAAGGGAGTTTGTAGGATAGCTGATTGTCTCAAATCTTTGATTCCACAATACAATTGCTCATGATCCCCAAAGGAATCTAAAAGAAGCTTAATCTCATTCTTCAAAAACTTTCATGCATAAAGCCATCATTCTTAGGTCTAAATTTAAAACTTTTTGTTATTCTTTAATAACTTAAAATCCTGTTCAGTCCATACTGCACATAAAATTGCCTGGTCATGTTGATTCTTCACAATAACCCTTCAGAAAAGATTAGCAATTTCATTGTAGCCAAAGACCCTGAAAAATTAGCTCTATTTCCTTTTCCAAATGTGCAAAGACAAAGAAATGTGTTCACTAATTCTAAATACCTCTCTGGAGAAAAATGGGTTATAGTGGTCATTTGCTGATATCTGGAAAGAGAGTACAACTATAGAAAAATCACCTTTCCATATAGAAGAGGCCATTAATTATATCCAAATAGAGCCTGGTACAGCTACCAAGAAAGGGAAAAGATAAACAGAACTGGATTGTGAAATGGAAGGATGATATTCCTTTTTTTGGTAATCATTGGAGCTGATGTGTGAAACTGATAGTGAGGGGCAGAAGAATAAAATTATGTCTTTGATCCAAAGTGTACTAGAAAGGCACAGAGTCACAGATTCAGGTAGGACTGATGCGTCTGGAAAAAACAGCCTCACATACAGATAAATAATGATCTCGTGTTTTGGCAACACTGTAGGATTCGTATCTTTTATCAGAAGGGAAAAGCCAGGATTTATTTAGGAAAAAAGAAAAGGCAAGATGTACAGCAGTGAAAAATATAGCTTAAGAAGGGGTTAGAGCAAGAATAGACTCTCCTGGTGCCAGGAATGGTAGAAAACCAGCATACAGTGCAGGAGGCCCCTATAAGGTCAGGGCAGGTTGGTGTGAGGCTCGTGACACATGCATGAGCCAGAGAAAGGTTTCTTTCATTCACAAGGTTCCAGGAAACAGAGTGCATCCTGAGAGGTGCACAGAGTACAAACAGCAAAGCCCTATGCATCAGGACACCTGGGACCATTCTAGAAACTTTGGCAGTGGTGGACAGGCAAGTGGAAGGTATAGCAGATGTCAAGATGAGACTATTTTTTTTTGAGACAGAGCCTCAAGCTGTCACCCTGGATAGAGTGCCGTGGCATCATAGCTCACAGCAACCTCCAACTACTGGGCTCAAAGGAGTCTCCTGCCTCCGCCTCCCAAGTAGCTGGGACTATAGGCGTCCACCACAATGCCCGGCCATTTTTTGATTGCAGCCATCATTGTTTGGCGGCGCGGGCTGGATTCGAACCCTCCAGCTCAGGTGTACGTGGCTGGGGCCTTAGCCCGTTAAGCCACAGGCGCCTAGCCCAAGCTAAGATTCTTAATAGACCTCCTTCCAGGCTAAGGCAGAGCAGTGGACTCCCATGTGTAACAAAGGATAGAGGAAGGGCAACCCGTAGACTAGATCCTGCTTTTAGAGTGGCAGCAGTCAGATAACAAACCCACATTCTTCTGGATAAAATCACATGAACTTAAATGTTACTTAAATGTCTGTCTCAGTTCTGTCACCTGCACAATTAGGAGAGTATTAATCTCTATCTCATAATGCTGTGAAAATTAAATGATACATAAAATTCATGTTGTTAATAGAATATATGCAGATGAGGAGAAAAATGTACACTTGGTTATAATAAATATGAGAAAAACTCAAATATTAAGATTATTTGAAATTATAAAATCTCCATGAATTCATTCCCATTTACCCAGTATTTAGATAAGACAGAAAAGAAATGGAAATCTCAGAAATTGTTTCTAGAGAAATGCATTCTTTCAGACATTTTTAGTGGGATTAACATTGGTATAAATTTTATAATGTTTATCAACATTGTAAATGCTTATACCTTTTAATTGAGGAATTTAGTTTCTAAAATATAATTTAGCTATATTCACAATGAGGCAAAGACAAGGATATTCACTGTAGCATTTGCTTTAATAATAATATTTTCAAAAAGCCAAATATCAACCAATTCAAGATGTTTAAATAAATTTGAGTATATCCATAAAATGAAATACTTTGTAAAAGTTAAAAAGAATAGCATAAACTTACTTATATTTCTGGACAAGAGAGTAAAAGTGATGAGATTTACTCTGCTACTTAAAACAATCCAAAAACAGAAAAAAATACATGAAACAATGGTTTGTTAAGACATTATACATGAGGTTAGTATAGCATAGTCATCCCTGGAAGAAGGGGACAGATGAGACGAGCCCTACTATTGCTTTGGTTTACTGCCTTGAGTGAGTTTCCAAGCCAAAGTTCAGAGAGGAGGAACTCAGGAAAAGCCTACACTCTTAAAGAGGTAGAGCTGAGAATCTGGGAAAACCAATACAGTCAGCGCTCACAGGACAAAAACTAAAATAAAGAGAACTTTATAAGACAGAAATCTGGAGATCTACAAAAGTTCTTCTCAGTATTCAACTTAGTAATGGTCAGTACGTGTACATGATGCCAAAAGAAAAAGGTCATATGAAAGAATTAGAATCGGGGTGGCACCGCTCAAAGGAGTAGGGTGCCGACCCCATTTGCCTGAGGTGGTTGGTTCAAACCCAGCCCTGGCCAAAACCTGCAAAAAAAAAAAAAAAAAAAATTAGAGATGACAATGCCTTACATAAGACTGAGTATAGTACCTATTGTCTAAGAGCCAAGCTCTGAGAACTCAAGATTTGAAGGGCCCTGAGCAGAGAACACAAAAGCATCTTACCTCAGAATTGTGGAATCATTTGCTCTAGACTTAGGAATGCTCTGATCCCACTTAACAAATCTCAAAAGCAAGAATTGAAATAATAAGTTGTTTTGAAGTAACTACACCACAAGAGAGAAGTTCAAAATTATTCACAGTAATAAACAATTGTTTGGTACACAGGTAAAATTCACAGTGTCTAGAATATAATCAATAATGAGGAAGTATATTAAAAAGCTAGAGAATAAGCTTTATAGTGAGTAGATAAACCATTCACTTGAAAATGACCTAGATTTGGTTCAGATGTTAGAATTACCAGACAAAAATATAAGAACAGTATTTATATTTATATTCCGTATATTTTGAAGGTAAAAGTAGAGCAAAGAATTAGAAAAGTACTTAAAAATTGCAAAATGACCCCCATAGATGAAAACTACAATGTAAAATTTAAAATGAAAAAATCATTAAAATATATTAGCTTCAAATTAGACAATGTAATAGGAGAAAAATTAGTGAGGTTGAAAATTTAAAAATTTCATTTTCATCCAAAATGAAATACAGGGAAAAATTAACTTTTGAAAATATTAATTGCTGTTGTAAGGTATGTATACAATATGCAAACTTTGATAAGTTAAATGTTTATTATAAAATCCCAAATCAATAAGAAAACAAAACTAGCAAGCTAACAAGGGAGATGAAATAATAAAAATAAGAGCTAATTCACCAGAAAAAGCAACAAAGTAAGTCAAATTCTCGAAAGCTTAGTCAATGAAAATTAGAAAATACAAATAGATGTGGACTCTTGAAAAAGAATTAGGGGTATCATAGCATATATTGACGATTTTTTAAAAACTGGATACACATGGGTCTGCAATAGGAGTTGGAAAGTTTTTCAATAAAGTAAGGTGCCATATAGTAAATATTTTAAGTTTCATGGGCCACCTAGAGTTCTGCTGGATATTCTTCTCATTTCTTTTTAAAACCTATTAGAAATCATATGAACCAGTCATAACCACACAAGTACAGGCTGTAGTCTATATTTGGTTTAAAACTTGGCCCCATTATGAACTCTAAAGCAATCACTAAATTTTACAAATGCTAGATGAGAGAGGAGATAAATTAAAATCATAATAAATTCACAATAAACAAAAAAAAAGACCAAAATAAAAAAGAAAAAACAGACTGGAAAAATGGAAAACAAATAGCAAAAAGGTATTTTTAAAAGTAATAATATAAATATATTAAATATTAGTGGCTTAGATTCCCAATTTAAAAGATGGAGATTGTTAAATTGGATGAAAAAGCAAGACCCAACAATACATTACCTAAAAGAAATGCAGTTAAGATTTTAAAGTTTAAATGGGCTAAGATAAAAGGAACAAAAAAGATGTACAATATTAGTCTTTGTCAAAAACTGGCGATTTATGTATTAAATGCAATTTGCATCAAAATTGCAAAAGTATTTTATAGCTATCAACCAGCTGAATATAAAATTTACATAAAAAGGCCCAGGATCTACACTAGCTAGCATGATCCTCAAGAGGAACTAACTAGAAGGACTGGACCAATTTAAAGCTCAAGTAATCATAACAACATGGTATCAGTGAAAGAACACACAAATTGCTTTATGGACTAGAAAGAGAACCCTGAAATAGACTCATACAAACTAATCTTTGACAAAGTTATGAGTAGAGGCAATTCACTGGAAAAAAGATAATTTTTTCAATAAATGATATTGGAACAATAGGAAGTCCATATGCAAAAAAATGTGAATCTAGACACAGTCTTTATGCTTTTAATAATAAGAAAAATTCAAATTCGACTTTAGACTTAAATCTAAAGCAAAACTATAAAGCCTCCAAAAGATAACAAGAGAAAAATCTAGGTGACCTTGGTTTAGGTGATGAATTTCTAGATAGAATACCAAAAGCACAATCCATGAAAGAAAAAATTGATAAGATGAACTCTATTAAAATAAAAACTTCCCCCCAAAAGATAAAAAGATAAAATAAAAACTTCCACTCTGTGAGAGAAAAACTGTTAAGAGAACAGAGACATTCCACAAATTGGAAGAAGATATTTACAAACATACATTTGATAAAGGCCTTTCCTCCAAAATATACAAAGAACTCTTAGAGCCCAGCAATAAGAAAATAATCAACAAAATTAAACATTGGGCAAAAGATCTGAGCAGACTGCTCACCAAAGTATACAGATGCAAATCAACATATATAAGGATGCTCATCATCATATCCCATTAGGGAACTGGAAATTAAACCAATCATGATAACCTATAAACCTATTAGAATGTCAAAAATCCAAAAATCTGATAGCAATTGGTGGTAAGGATGTGGAAAAAACAGGAATACTCTTTTGTTGCTGGTAGGAATGCAGAGTGATGTAAAAGTGATGCAGTCACTTGAGTCTTTTGGCAATTTCTTATAAAGCTAACCATAGTCTTACCACATTATCCAAACAATTACTCTCCTAGGTATTTACCCAAACGATTTGAAAATTTATGTCCACATAAAGACTTGCACACCACCTTGCACAAAGCAGCTTTATTTCATAATTTCTAGAAATTGAAAGCAACCAAGATTTTTTCAGTAGCTGACTGGACAAACTGTGGTAGATGGGAGTTTGTGGCTTGGCGCCTATGGCACAACGGGCTGAGGTATCAGCCACGTACACCTGAGCTGGTGGGTTCGAATCCAGCCCCGGCCCGGCAAACGACGATGGCTGCAACCAAAAAATGGCTGGGCGTTGTGGCGAGTGCCTGTAGTCCCAGGCACCTGGGACTTGGGAGGCGGAGGCAAGAGACTCGCTTGAGCCCAGGAATTGGAGGTTGCTATGAGTAGTGATGCCATGGTACTTTCTCCAGGGTGACAGCTTGAAGCTCTGTCTCAAAAAAAAATAAAATAAAATAAAAAATGGGCGTTTGTTCAGTGATAAAAGGAAATGAGCTATCAGGTGAAGGAAAGATGAGGAAGAACTTTAACTGCATGCTGCTAAGAAAGAAATCATCTCAAAAAGACAGTATGATTTGGGCTATATGACATTTTATAAAAGGCAAAACTATAGAGACAGTAAAATAAATATTTTTTAAAAGAGAGACAGAGAGAGAGAATTAGCAGTTGCCATGGTCTTGGATGAAGAGGGGGAGGATGAATCAGTGGAGGACAGGGGATATTTAGGGCAAAAAAATGTAAAGGTGGGTACATGTCATCACACATTTCGCAAAGCCTCTAGAACAATAAAACAGAGCAAACCATAATGTAAACTGTTGACTACAGTTTAAAATAATTTACTAATAGCACTTAATTAATTTTAAATGTACCACACCAATACAAAGCTCATATTGTCACTCATACGTGGACACAAAAAAATCTAAGAAATTGAAACCATGGAGATAGAGAATAGAGTGATGGTTACCAGAGGCAGGGAAGGCTAGCAGGGAGAAAGGGATACCATGGTGATGGTTAGTGGATACAAAATCCATTTGGAATGAATAACACTGAGTATTCTGTAGCAAAACAGAGTATCTACAGTCAATAACAATTTATTGTGTAGTTTAAAATAACTAAAAGAGTAGGTTTGGAACGTTCCTAATGAATGAGGTGATAGATATCCTATTCACCCTGATTTGATTGTTGCACATTGTATGCCTTTATCAAAACATCACATACACCTCAGAAATATATACAACTATGGAGCTCTATATACTGTCTACTCAATTATTGTGTAAATCTATATCTGTACTTAAAAATCAATCATTTCTAAAAGAAGAGATGGGGATATGTCTATTTTCATATTGCAATGGACTGGATATAGGAATGTGGAAATAATGATTATCCCTGAGGGAAGGGGAGGACTGGAAATCAGGAAAGGAGAGGATTGTACTTTTCACTATAAAGTGAATTTTTTACATAAAATATGTGCATCACTGTTTCAACTAAAGAAAAAGGGAGCCTGTGAGGATCCATTTATTTGGTCCCATTGATAATGGAATTAACTAAAGATATGTTGGGGGTGGTTAGAGGTTTAAAATTCAGTGTATTTGGTGGAAGAGTATAGTTTGCATCTGAAGTACTTATAACTGAGTAGTGACCAGCCCAGGAGAGCCACTAGTTAGCTTCTGTGCAGCCCTGCACTCTCCAGAGACTGGTGTGTACAGTTCTACCCAGTCATCTCTGTCAGATTCAGACTGCAGGCACCTCAGGGGCAGTGCCATGTTTTCCATTTCTTTTGCACCCTTCCTATGGTGGCTCTGTACTCAGCAGTGGCAGAAGGCCATCTGTGGTCAACATACTCTCAGTATGCTGCTCTACCACTCTGGCATTCAGGAAAAAACTTGTTGACTGTTTTTGAAAATGATTGTAACTTTGCTCTTAGTTCCAAAACCTGCACAGCTTTTAAGATGCAGAACAAAAGAAAGAATGAATCAGAAATGATGAATGCCTCTAAAGCTTCCTGGCTCAAGAGAAGTCTAAGAAGTTGAATTGATTGAACCTGGGGGAAAAGGATGATTCAATGCTTATTTTAGCAGAGCAGAGTTAATAGGAGTTCTGTATTTGGATCCATTTGGTAAGGGTGAAAGTGGCAGAACGAAATGGAAAACAGACCTCTAGGATTTATAAAAACGTTTGTTGCATGTAAGAACATTGTGTTTCTCCACAGTCCATGATCTCTCCATCTCAGGACGATGAATATTTGCCTTCATATACATCTTATTCATCAGAATTTCAAGTATTAGGCCCAGAGCTCGATGAGTCACATACTCATCCCTACATGTTCTCTTCCTCTTATGTTCTTCTGAAACCATTTTCTGGTTTCCAAGACTTTATTATTTTGTTTGTTTTGTTTGTTCATTGTCATTAGCATCTTGCCAAGATTATTTTCCACATTAAAAATATAATCTCTTCCTTATAAAGAGAGCTCCTATAAAGAGCAGTAGAAAACTCCCTAAATGATGTTTTCTTTCTTTTTTAGTTAAGGGGAATGAGCTGTATGCAACTTAAAGATACACAAGCCATATTTAAATTAAAGTTATGTACAGGTTATTATTATTCCTATTTTAATACTTTAATACGGTATTTTAACTTATTTCACAGATTTAGCCTTTTATTTAGGCATTTCATAGATTTAGGCCTTCTGAAAAGAAGGCAAATGATAATTACTTAATTTTAATATAATGAAATGCTTCTCTTTACATATATATGTATTAGATTTCTTAAAAATATTTTAAAGTCATGAGGTCTTCTTGGAGTCACAAATAAGATCACAGATCACAAGTTTTCTTACAGCTCTCTTGAAAGTGTGAAAGCTTTTGTGTACTTTAAATATCATCCTGCCTTCCTTACTGCTATTTATTCAAAGGATTATGCCCCAGATTTTTCCTGCCTAGCTTCACAATGTGAATTTTATTTCCTTTATTTCTTTAGTTGCCGCTTGCCATCTTTACCCGATCATATGCTCCAACTAACATAAAACAACTCCAGAGAGATGCAAACCCACAAAGGTAAAATCTGCTCAAAAGTGCCCATGCTTACAGGTGTTCACCCGCACTGCTTTGCAGACGTCTACGGACCCCAGAACTTATAGGTCTAGAGCTGTTCTCTCTTTCTTCTTTCACATAAAGTGCTCTATTCTCATTTGATCTGCTGGTAACCTAGTTTAAATGACCCATTTATTTTTATATTGTAAATAAGCACATTGTTGTTTAGCAGTTAACAGTCCACTTGGAACAAGCTTAGCTTTATGAAACATTTTCAATATGTGCTGGTGTTTTTGCACAGGGCCTATATAAACCTTCTGAGGTTTGCACACTGTAACCTGAAAAGTTGTAACAAGAGCTCCTTCTGCCACCTTCTTCAGAAGTCCCTGTAGTGAAGCATGTGACTTACCAAGCATAAAATCTTGGGGCCTATATCTCCCTTCTGAGGTTTGCACACTGTAACCTGAAAAGATGTAACAAGAGCTCCTTCTGCCACGTTCTTCAGAAGTCCCTGTAGTGAAGCATGTGACTTACCAAGCATAAAATCTCGTTTGCTTTATCTGTGTACTACCTATGTTGTCTTGCTCCAAATGGCCACTGTTTGAGGCAGATTTGCATTTCCCTTCCTAAGTAGGTCAATAGTTTTCCTCTGGCATTGTCACCATATATTTTATGCAAGTTCAATTACTATGCTAAACTAATAGCTGGTTTTATTTGTTTATGTAATTCTAGGACAGGAAGACACTTTAATATATCACCTCAAAATGAGATTCCATCTTGTGTTCAAAGTCCCTAAAATATTATGTCTCCTATGCAGATTCCTTGAGCTTACTAGGCATAGTCATAGTGCAAAAAGAGGTGAGACTTAACATAATACCATAATACACTTTTTCTTTCTTTCTTTTTTTTTTTAGAGACAGAGTCTTAACCTGTTGACCCAGGCTGGAGTGTCATGGTGTCAGCCTAACTCACAGCAGCCTCACACTCTCAAACTCCTGTGCGATCCTAGAGCCTCAGAAGGAATGCAGCTCTACAAACATCTCAGTTGGAGCTGATTGCACTTCTGAACTGTAGAAATGCAAGACAATAAATTCATATTGTTAAGCTGCTAAGTTTGTGCTAAATTGGCAAGTGGATGGGTGTGCTGCCAGGCTTTTGGGGACAGTCATAAACACATTCCCTCTATGGCAGACTATTATGCCAGAGCCCCTCTGTCATCTTCACACTCTCCCTACTCTCCCAGCAGGGGCCTGAGCAGCCCTGTAATTCCCCTCATCTGTCCCTCCACCTCCAAATTTCTACCTCTTCCATGTTTGTGGGACATCCTCCTTCACACCCCAACCATGGTCTCCTTCAGAGACTGAAAATCTTCGGCCTCCCAACTATTTGTCCCCCCCAACCCATTTTCATTCTGAAAAAAGAAATTTTATGAGATGCAGACAGAAGAACCTGTGTCTCAAAGGAGTAGGGTGCCAGCCTCATATGCCAGAGGTGGTGGGTTCAAACCCAGCCCTGGCCAAAAACTGCAAAAAAAATGGCAAAGGGCTACACAGAAGTAAATACAATTAATTATCTTATTTCAACAAAGAGCTTTAAACCACTTAATAATTATGTGTTTTTGGTTTTTGTTTGTTCTGGGAGACAGTCTTACTTTGCCACTCTTGGTAGAATGTCATGGCGTCATAGTTCACAGTAACCTCAAATTCTTGGGCTCAAGTGACCCTTTTGCCTTAGACTCCCAAGTAGCTGGGACTATAGGCATGTATCATGTCCAGCTAGTTTTTTTCTATTTTTAGTAGAGACATGGTTTCACTCTTACTCAGGGTGGTCTTAAATTCCTAAGCTCAGGAGATCCACCCACCTCGGCCTCCTAGAGTGTGAGACACCATGTCTGGCATTACAAGTGTGAGACACCATGCTTGGCAATAATTCTTACAAAGTATATTAGAAGATATGGCTTTGAGTACACAGTTCTTGAACATTTCCATCACAAAATAAAAGGTTAGTGTTTAGTATTTTCTGTGCTTATAGAATAAAGACTACTCATGGGATGGTCAATGACAGCGCTGATTTGAGGGGTGGTAGTCAACACCTTGGGGAAAAGTCAGTATTCCGAATGACTTAGCTGGATTAATACGTGATCCAGAAGAAGCTCAAGAGGCTAAATAAGAGAATCTTTAAGACATTGCTCTAGAGAAGGAAAATTCAATAATGAGGAAAGGAATAGAACTCCCACTCAAGTCATAGGTGCCCCAAGAAGTGTTTTTCAGCTGTGTCTTCTCTCTTGCCCATTCAGCATGCTCACTGCACTACATGAGTATTGGTCAAAATGAAATCCAGTTAAACCTCAAAGGCATCATGTAAGATCCAAATAGTTTTATGCTCAGTTATTCTCATATTTAGAAAATGATTCATATCATGTCAAGAATATAATTAAGAACATCTGAAACTTTCTCCCTGTGTAGTATTTCTTGTTCATCAAACAGGTTATGAATTCAAAGAGCAGGAATCATGTTTTATTATTTCTGCATTTTTTTTCTCTTTCCAGTAGCTTCTTGTTAAATACATAGGACATAACTGTGGATTTGTGGAGCAGTTAATAGCACAAATTTAGGAACTTGTCAGGTGAAATTTCAAATACACCTTGGCATTTATTTCCATATGAAGTAGGACAGCCCATTTAACTTCTCTGAGCATCATTTTTGTTGTTACTAATCAAGGGCAAAAATGTATGTAAAGCTCATGGTAGGAGTGAGTGCCCGTAAAGGGGAGATTATTTTTGTTACCATATTGCAACAATGGGGAATGGAATACGCCGTCAAACCAGTCGAGAAAAAGGCCAGAGTTACTAAAACAAGAAAAGTCAGTGTCTGTGAAATACATCAGAGGTGGACTCCCAGCAAAGGACATGAAGGACCAGTGACAAGATGAACTGACCCCTTCAGAGATGATAACCTGTTCTCAGTGTCTACCTAATTTATAAAAGAAGGAAAGGTAATTATAAAACATGAGAAATATTGGCTAGATATCAGAAAGGACTTTCCAAGGCTGTTAGACTATTAGAACAGATTATAGATAAAGCTTATAAAATTCCTTGAGATAGCTCAATGGATAAATTGGGCAGAGTAAGACAAGCAATTAAAAAAAAAAATGCTTGCATCATAAGTTTTTATGGCCAAAATAAATGTTTAAATGGCGTAATTAAAGAAATGTAAACTTAAGAAAACAGACTGATCAAATATCATGCTATAATTAGAAATAATATCATGGCTAAGAAGAAGAAATAAGATATAGCTAAAATAATTTTAGTGTCTATTGAGATGAAGAAAGTGCGCCTGTCGCGAATGAAAGAAACAGTGATAGCTTAAGTATAGTTAGTTAAAGCATAGCTCGACTTCCCTATCATACCTAAACTGCTGTTAATTTAGCAAATTTCAATGATATGTCTTGTAAAACCTATCATCCTCAGGCTGGATTACAGTTTCTTCAGGGTACTCTGACTACGGTTTATAGCCTATCATTTTTAAACTCACTCTCAGCAAGTTACTCACTAAACTTTGTCTTGTGTGCTTTTTACTGTACCACTCCTCAGCTAGACTCTTAATTTTGCCCCTGCCATATCATCTACTCTTTAAAACTTATCTCAAAGCCTTTTTCCTTAGGGAAAATCGTCCTAACCTTTTAGGAAAATCACACAATATCCACTGTTTCAAATATATAGCTTATAAAAAGACCTCCACGTTGTCACAATCCTAACCTCGAAACTAAAAAGTGTCTATAATTTAGAAATAAGCCATGAATGATACTCTTGGTTATAGGATAGACTTTAGAGGGGTCACTCTTGAGTTCCATTTGTCATTAAACAGGATGAAGTCTTATCAAGATTATTCAAATTTGATTATAAAAAATTCCTTAATGTGGGCTAATATTTTAGCCAAGTGATGGTGAGGATGGTGGAGCAACTAGAACTCCCATTTCCTTCTAGGAGTCTAAGTTGGTACAACTTTGGAAAACTCCTCAGCAATATTGTCAACAACTGTAATTTTCTTAAGTACTTCAGTATAATTAGCTGTGTGTATGTGCAGGTAATATATATCCTAGATGCCGTTAGTAGAAATGGAAGAACGCTCATACTCAAATAGCAACTAGGTAGCATTTGAAAGATTCTTATTTCCTCTCCAAGCACTAGCACGCACTTCAAGAAATGAAAGTGCTTTTTAAAAGCGCTTTCTAACTGGCAAAATGAATAACAGGAATCACTTGGCATTGGTAAAATAATGCAATGCAAAATGCAATGTTCAAGAAATATGTTCGCTTAGATATGCTCTAGAGCAGTGGTTCTCAATCTGTGGGTCGCAACCCCCTTGTAACAACGAAAATACCTCACAGCTTTAGGTAGGTTGAGAACCACTGCTCTAGAGGTATAGCCAAACTTCCAGGTATAGAGTAAAATAATCTGGTGAACCCAGCAACTTAACACCTTCAAGTTATGCCTTGGAATCAGAACTCACCGCCTAGTTCTCTAGCTTATGGAGTATTTTATATAGCTGATTCAACTAGCAGTTCAGTTTTTCTTGCGATCAACATAAACTTTTCATTAAAGATGCTTGTGGAGTATCCAAAATGACAGAGAAGAGAGATGTTAGAAGGCAGCAGAACAGGTTGCATGCCACATAATTCTCTCAATTGATGCAGAAAAAGCCTTCGATAATATCCAGCATCCCTTCATGATTAAAACACTTAAAAAAATTGATATAGAAGGGACATTTCTTAAACTAATAGAGGCCATCTACAACAAACCCACCGCCAATATCGTATTGAATGGAGTTAAATTGAAGTCATTTCCACTTAGATCAGGAACAAGCAAGGTTGCCCATTATCTCCTCTGTTCTTCAACATTGTAATAGAAGTTTTAGCCATTGCAATTAGGGAAGAAAACACGATCAAGCGTATCCACATAGGGTCAGAAGAGATCAAACTTTCACTCTTCGCAGATGATATGACTGTATATCTGGAAAACACCAGGGATTCTACTACAAAAGTTTTAGAAGTGATCAAGGAATACAGCAGCGTCTCAGGCTACAAAATCCACACCCATAAATCTGTAGCCTTTATATACACCAACAATAGCCAAGCCAAAAAAACAGTCAAGGACTCTATTCCTTTCATAGTAATACCAAAGAAGATGAAATATTTGGGAGTTTACCTAACAAAGGATGTGAAAGATCTTTATAAAGAGAACTATGAAACTTTAAGAAAAGAAATAGCTGAAAATGTTAACAAATGGAAAAACATACCATGCTCATGGATGGGAAGAATTAACATTGTTAAAATGTCTATGCTACCCAAAGCAATATAAAATTTTAATGCAATTCCTGTTAAAGCTCCATTGTCATATTTTAAAGATCTTGAAAAAATA
>CAUYRH010004937.1:0-14806 GCA_963574655.1 Perodicticus potto
AGCCTAAATGTCCTTCAACCCAGGAGTGAATTGGTAGGCTGTGGTATATGTATACGATGGAATATTACTCAGCTATCAAAAATAATGTAGACTTTGCTGTGTTTGCAGTAACTTGGATGGAGGCGGAACATATTATTCTTAGTGAAACATCACAGGAATGGGGAAGCAAGAACCCGATGTATTCAACTTTGATTTGAGGACAATTAATGACAACGAATGACACAGTGGGGCATGGGGGAAGGAGAGAGCAGACAGAGAAGGAGGGAGGGGGCAAGGGAAAGAAAACCAAAAAAAAAAAAAGAAAAGAAATGAAAATAGTGTCTAACTTTCATATAAATTGGATTCAATTTGACTAAAGTATATTACTTAAATATTAATTTTGTAATTCAACTTGTCAATATGTTGTTTAGGGTATTGCATCCTCATCTGTAAACCAATAAGATATTAACATAAATAGCATTTTTGTGAAAAATATTCCTATTTTCTAAAACAGAAAAAAAAATAGTAAGAAGAGTGGTGTTACTCTTCATTTTGCAGTTATGTTGCCCTCGGTAGAGTGCTGTGGCATCACAGCTCACAGCAACCTCAAACTCTTTGGCATAAGTGATTCTCTTGCCTTAACCTCCTGAGTAGTTAGGACTACAGGTGCCTGCCACAACGCCCAGCTATTTTTTGGTTGCAGTTGTCATTGTTGTTTAGCAGGCCCAGGCCAGGCTCGAACCCACCAACTTTGGTGTATGTGGCTGGCCCCCTACTCACTGAGCTACAAGCACTGAGCCAGCAAATCTTTTTTTTTTCTTTTTTAAGACAGAGTCTCACTCTGTTGCCCTGAGTAGAGTGCCATGGCATCATCATAGCTCATAGCAACCTCAAACTCTTGGGCTCAAGCAATCCTCTTCCTTCTATTTTCTATTTTTAGTAGAGATGGTGTCTCAGTCTTGCTCAGGCTGGTCT
Organism: Perodicticus potto; assembly: GCA_963574655.1. Taxonomy (NCBI): domain Eukaryota; kingdom Metazoa; phylum Chordata; class Mammalia; order Primates; family Lorisidae; genus Perodicticus; species Perodicticus potto. The sequence goes on from CAUYRH010004937.1 coordinate 955, forward strand.
TGAACTCCTGAGCTCGAGTAATCCTCCCACCTTGGGCTTCCGGAGTGCCAGCATTACAGGTGTGAGCCATCACACCCGGCTTGCAAATTTATTTCCTGTCTTGATTAATCTGATCTCTGGTTCCATATTCAATCTGTTGTGATCTGTTGTTTGGATTAAAATATATGAAGACAATCTGTCCTCACACTGACAGTTAGAAAGGGAAGAATATTTTGTAGACTTTTTAGATAACTGTGTATACTTTCTTTGATGCTACATTAAAGCTCCACAATGGCAGTTCCTTAAAGGGTCAATTACAGTGTGGAGTCTGAAAACATGTCAATTAACTTCTTCATTGTGAGTTACTTAATTGGTCTACTTTGAGAATTGAATGGATCTTTAACCCAAGCATAATTTTGTTACTTAATGCCTTGGTCAGCTGGAAAATGCCATTTTACTAGTTTGTAAAGAATTTTTAAATATTGACACATTTTACTATGCTACAATGTCAAAAAATCACATTTGTTCTGATCTCATCAGAAGAGTCTTTTAAGTATTGAGAAGCTGTCAAACGCATAGTAATGAATAAAAACTTTCCAAAATTATAATTTTCATTTGAAAGTTTTAATTTTTCATAAGTATCAAAGACTGTGAGTTGCTTATTTTGAAATGGCAAATTCACATTTTTCATTTTTGAAAAAGTGTTTGCAAGATACTTAAGTATGAATAATCTTAGTTGCTAACCAGTTCTTCTTTCAAATAATAATAGTGTTCCATGAAGGAGTATGTCTAAAGGCTGGGCACTGTGGCTTACACTTGTAATCCTAGTACTCTGGGAAGCCGAGACAGTTGCTTGAGCTCAGGAGTTGGAGACCAACCTTAGCAAAAGAGAGACCTCGTTTATACTAAAAAAAAAAAAAAAAAAAAAATAGAAAAACTGAGGCAAGAGGATCCCTTGAGCTCCAAAGTTATAGAGGTTGCTGTGAGCTATGATGCCACGGCATTCTACCCAGGGCAACAGCTTAAGACTCTATCTCAAAAAACAAAAACAAACAAATACAATTCAATTGCAATTAGTGTAACCTAATTCTTTGTACCCTCAATGAATCCCAAACAATAAAATAAAAATTAAAAAAGTGAAGGGAGTGTGTCTAATTTGGCTTTCAAATTACAGCAAAAATGTTTTTCCTCAAAAAGGATCCTTATAACTTCCGCATGCATACTTTCCATTTTGTCACAAAATATTAAAAGACTTATATTCAGGCTGGGCGTGGTGGCTCACACCTGTGATCCTAGCACTCTGGGAGGCTGAGGTGGAAGGATCGTTTGAGATCATGAGTTTGAGACCACCCTGAGCAAGAGCCAGACCTTGTCTGTACTAAAAATTGAAAAATTAGCTGGATATTATAGCTGGCACTTATAGTCCCAGCTACTTGGGAGGCTAAGGAGAGGATCACTTGAGCCCAGAAGTTTGAAGTTGCTGTGAGCTGTGATGCCACAGAACACCAGCCTGGGCAGCAGAATGAACTTTGACTCAAAAAAAAAAAAAAAAAAAAAAGACTTACATTCAAGGACTGAGATTTAATAAAGCTAATAATTTTTATTGTCTCAGGAGGATGAATATTCTTCATAAATAAAGCTCTTTTTTTGCCGTGAGTGTATGTCGATGAAGGACACAATGACTGCTGGTAAAGTTTGGTGCCACTGTCTTGTTTCATGCGGAGGCATTAGTAGTTCTAACCACCTTTGCTTTTGTACCATCAGTACAAATGTCAACACACTAGAAAAATAATAATTTAGAATTTTTGTGCATATAGTTCTCATCTCACAGAGCCCCTGATAGGCTCTCAGGACCCTAGGGATTCACAGATCATATTAGAGCCCAGGACAGCCTGGCACATAGTAGAAAGTTATTAAACATAATGTATGAATAATATAAACAAGGAAGTGGATTATTCTGTTACTCAGGTTGATTATATTGATTCTGCAATTACTTTGTCTAAAAGTTAATTGTCTTAGAGTTTATCATTTTGTGAGAAGCATTTTGCAGGAGAAAAAATAAGGAATCAATTAATCAAAAGTAGATGTGAACATCCATCTTCGCACAGAGCTGGGTAGACCCCACACACATGAAGGTAAATAGATCTTGACAAGTTTATAAACACTGAAGACATAAAGAGCATAAACATGGCGAATAATGTACACGTACGTGAAATGAGCGAATCGTGTCAACTTCTAGAAGGATAACTGTGTACTAGGTGAGACATCATTCACCCCCGAGTCCCCTGAGAAGAACACCTCAAATCCTGCTAAATGACATTAAACAAGATGTGGATAAATGCAAAGCTGAATGTAGGTGAAGTGACTCAACATGAAAAGATATCGACGATCCTGAAATTGCCCTGTGAATTCACTGTGATCCTGATCCAAGTCTCAGTTGTGGTAGACAAAGAGATGAATGGAACAGACATAGGAAAAGACAAGGAAGTAACAGCGGCACCGCTGGGGGAGTCCTGTAGTCAACAAGGCTGCAAGCCCTGGAGAGAGCGCCACGATGGGAACATGCCTAAATAAATAGCAAGATATTATCTCAGCACGTAAAGAAGAAAATTAATGATGAAATGTGACTAGGACATTTGATCCCCCTCCTAAAGAGAAAGAGAAATAGGGACAAAACTTGCAAAAAGCATTTAATATATTTTTTCAAACACTGTTTACGGAAGCGAGCCATTTTTTTCTTTTCTGAGACAGTCTCTATTGCCCAAGCTAGAGTGCCACGGTGTCAGCCTAGCTCACAGCAATCTCAAACTCCTAGGCTCAAGCAATCCTCCTGCCTCAGCCTCCAGAGTAGCTAGGACTATAGGCACCTGCCACCATGCCTGGCTAATTTTTCTATTTTTAGTGGTAGAGAAGGGTCTCACTCTTGCTCAGGCTGATCTCAAACTCCTGAGCTCAACTGATCCTCCTGCCTTAGCTTCCCAGAGTGTTAGGATTACAGGTTTGAGCCATCGCACCCAGCCTGGAAGCAGGCGATTTGCAACAACCTTCATATCATTAGAGGAATATAAGTGTACAAGAAGGGGGCTGTGAATACATGCTACTGAATCTTGGACAGCAGTTAGAAACAGCATGCATCTTTAAAAAGCAATGCTTTGTGAAAAATGAAAGAAAAAGAGTTTATGATGTAAATATGAAAATACACTCAAAAGACAACTGCATATCTCCAAAGACATGTATAAAATTAAGAAAATATTTGTTGGACAGGGGGAATGTGATAACAGGAATAAATCAATTTAAAATGATCAGTGGTGATAATTTGCCATGAACTAGAGCCTGCATTTATCCTAGTCTCCTCTTAAATATAAAAAAGTAGGCCAGGCACGGTAGCTTCTAGCACTCAGGAGGATCACTTGAGGTCAGGAATTCAAGACCAGCCTGGGCAACGTAGTGAGACATTGTCTCTACAAAGAATAACTTTTAAAAATTAACAAGGTGATTACTTAAGGCCAGGAATTTGAAGTTGCATTGAGCTGTGATAATGCCTCTGTATTGTAACCCAGGCAGCAGAATGAGACCCTATCTGGGGGTGGGAGGGTGGGAGGAGTTAAAAAATTTTAAATATTTGTAAAATATTTTTAAAAATTTAAAAAGGAAAGAACTGCATATACGGTAGAATAGTAACAGATTCATGTAGTCTGCATGAATTAGAAATTAGCAAAATTTATTCTCTTTCTCTCTTATGATTAATCAGGAGAATTAGAGAACTATAGAGTTCTCAAAGACTAAAAGAAGATCTCAATAATTTAGCTTTTCTAGTTCCCTGATTGCATATATATCTGCTCCTTGATCATACCAAATTGATTTGTGTCTATTTTTCTTTGGAAAAGTCATCAGCAAAGGAGATTCCACCTCTTCTTCTAATACCCTGTTTTAATATTTAACAAACAACTCTATCAGTAAATTCTTTCGGATATCTGTATTATATTTTCACACTTACTTTCAAGTCATTTCTCAGAGAAGAAGGATAAAAGTTGGTCTACATTTTCTTGTAATAATGCTTCATGCATTAGGAGGAATTATTGTTTCCAGACTAATTAATTCTAACTCCTTCTACTTTTTCCCATGGGTTTTACGTATTCAACACTTTAATCATATTATTAATCTACTCTGAGCTTCCCCACTTCACAGCATCCTCGTCAAGGTAAGGAGACATAAACTGGGTCCAATCCTAACTCCACGATGGCCCAAGGTGCGCCTAACCGAGAGAGAAATTATTTCCAACTACTGCTTTCTTGAATCCTCAAAGATAATTACCAGTGGCTGGGCAATCTCATCAACTGGTTTCTTCATGAATTTTAATCATAACAATCCCTTATATGTATAAATGTTATTATTACAAAGCATCATCATGTCTGATCTTCCAACAACTGATGATGACAGGAAAGATGCCATGCTTCTTTTTGTAGGGATGAGTAATGTGAAGAGAGAGAGGTTACAATAACTTGCCTGTGGTCACGGAGCTAGTGAGCGCTGGAGGTAGGATTTCGCATTCCAAGCATGTAGGAAGCATGTAATATGCTTGAATGCTAAGCATGAAATATGCTCGCTTTGCCAGTGGCAGTCTTGTGACCAAAATGGGATAATACTACAGTTGATGCGAACATTATGGTTAAAATGTAATGAACTCTATGAACTGTGATTGCCCTGTTTTCCTTGTTCTGATGAGTTAAATACATCTGACTTCCAAAAATTACTGCAAAATAATTTGCCCTTGTTTTTCTACTCCTGAATCACCAGTTTACTTTTCTTGAAAATATGTTCTTTTCTGTTATTATTGTTTGGTTTTTCTTCCTGTTTCACCTGGAGCAACATTTCTTACCTCCTCTTGTTTTTAGATATTTTTTAATAAAATTAAGAAAATCAGGAAACATTTGCTTTGTTACCTTTGTGCATCCATAGATGATATAATCAAAAATAAAAAGCATTAGATATTTGTATTATTCTTCTTTATATTTCTGGTTTTGAAGCAGTAGAAGATGGAGCAAATGACCACAAGAATCGAGGAAGAAATTCTTACTATCAATGTGATTTTTGCAAGTCTAGTGACTTTTTAAACTCCTTTTAAACTTTTTTAAAAGTTAGTATTGAAGAACAAAATTTCAGAATGTGTCAGTGACCCACTATTGCAATACTATAGTATATCAAGCAAAATCCTAATCCTTGCACCTCAGATTTTCCTACAGAGAGTAAGAGAAAGTCTTCCCACATCATGAACAATGTATAAATTTTGTTTTTTACTTTGTAGGGGTCATCTGAAAGTGTCTGCCTGACACTCTAGAAGATCCCGTTTTCATCTACATGATTAACAGTGTTCCAGGGCCTCTCTCTGCTTCCAGAGTTTCCTGAGATTTAGCTATTCCCTGACCTACTTAACGATTTGGTTGTCAGATACATGCTTGGATTACATGAGTCAATTTAATTCTTTTTGCCTGAATGTGGTAGAATTCTCTCTCACCACCTCACTAACACCTGCTACTACTGAGGTTTACATGGTTAAGGTGATGGCTGTTGAATAGACTTGCTGACCTGAGTAAGACAAGCGGGAAAGCACAGGGCAGGTGGCCTGCCAAAAGTAACATTACAGTGACATCAAAGAAAAATCATCGGATGATCCGGGAACTTTCCTAGTGAGTTCATGCAACATAGCATGGAAAGAGCAGCCAAGTGAATGATCTGATGATAGCTGTCTCTGCTTTTATAGACAACTGTGAAGATTATGCAGGTATTATAACTGTTTTATGGACATTATGGATACAGATATAACTGTATGATTATGCAGTTCCCATTGATGAAGCTGTAATTATTTAGGATCGCTTCAAGTCTTTAACCCCTTCAATGTTCTGCCATAATTATAACATTTAGAAGTGTGACAAGGACACGAAAGATTTGAAGAGTTAGAGTAATATACAGAGCAGAAAAAAAATTGAGACTCACCATATTTTTTCAATTTTCTATCTTTTCTAATATAATGTGTTCTCAAAAACCCACTAGCCGTCAGGAAAAGGAAGACAGTCACCACTGTGTGCGCATGTGCAAACCTGGGTATAGAAGAAATCTGTTCAACTCAGTTACTTCCTGTTCGAATTTTAAGTTAAATTGGAATCTTGTTCATGTGAAGGGAAAGCTTTACACAGAAACACTGAACATCTCTCTGTCAAAAGCTTCCAGCTGGCTTTTAAGAAAAGCAATTTTTAATTTGCAAAAAAAAAAAAAAAAAAAAAAACCTATGATTTTACCCAAAATAGGTAGTGGAGGGAAAACATTGGTAATCCTCAGTCTACGTAGAAGACGCCTGTCAAGTCCTAGTGTGTTTAAGAGGTCAAGGTTTGAGCATGGATTATGTCATGTAGCAGGTTACCATGGTATTATCCCTAACTGACAATAGTCTAACATAATTCTGAAAAATTCTTAGATATCAGGCACACAGAAGATTTACTTTCATATTCTGATTTGCTGCTAAAAGAACAAGGAATATAATTATGTGGATAAAAGAATATTATTGGCAGTTAAAATAATTTATCTTCATTTAAAACAGTTTTTTCCCTTTGAAAGTTACTGGAAAATGGATGATGTCTGTCAGATCGCTAGCTCTCATAATTAAGAGATTCATGTGTTCTTTCTAAACTTCTACTAGATCTCTGGTTGTGACTAGAGTATCTGTTTTTCAAATACGTGTGTTTAAAAAAAAATTATGTTGGATTAAATACAGCCAGATCTAATTTAATTATTCAACACATAATATTATTCTCTTCATTCTCAAAAATTTCCAGGACATAATTTGTTCATGCACATTGTTGGGTGAAGGTTCTCGAAGTTTCTGCTGCCATATTTTTAAAATTGTCTTTTTTAAAAACAGTTTTAAATGTTTTTATGAGAGGTCTCCACCAGGAAGTCTATTGAAAGCAATTGGTGATAATTAAATGAGTTTTGCTGCCACTTCAGGGACTCTCAGAGAGACTGGAAACTAGTTGGGATTGAAACATGAAGAAATCTCCAACTTTAAAACATTTGAATGACCCAGTTCTGTACAAAATGAAAACTGTGCTTTCAGGCTATGGATAACTGAGATGGCAAGATCATTAGTAAAACAGATGATATGTTCAGGCAGCCACATTACTTTTGCTTTTCTTGCTTATCAATTGATTTGATCTCTAGTTCAGAGTTGCCAACACTATTGGGTCTTGATTTTAGAATCTCTCAATTAATCGAATCCCATAGCCTATCTATAATTTGTGTTCTGTGTCAAGAATACATAGTTTTCTTACATCTTTCATATCTTTGTTTTATGAATATTTTTTCCATGATGTATTAATGTCAGTATGACCTTTTGTAAAGCAAAGTTTCATTAGGCAAAGATGCTTAATTTTTCAAAAGTAATTGAATAGCTTTTTACTTAAAAGCAGTGCAAATATTGTAGCTTGATACTGACAGATCAGACTTAGTTCCTTTGATCTGCTGAATTTCCAAAGGGATGGATCTTAAAATAGCCTGCATATCATGCTAAGACACTGCAATTTAATGTTTTCGCCACCTGTGTGACCAACTGCCCACCACTGTTCAAGCAAAGACATGTGCAAACACGATCATACTGTATCATCTCCGTCATTATTATTGTGGTCTATAAATGAAGAGAACCTGGTAAAGCATTTCCTACAGTCATATACTACTTCCGAGATTACAATTAGTGGTATGAAATTTAACAACTTTTAGCATTCTGACATTTTATATCAGCATGCATAGATAAATGATAATTCCTGTTCAAGGAGAAAAATACTTCATCAAACACAATGAGTAAAATGGACAAACTTAAATAATTACTTAAGATAGTAAGTTTGGGAAAAAATATATAACGGATAATTTTTCATCAAAAAAAGACCTGATAGAAAAATTTCAGAATCTCAAGCTCCATTTTTTTATTTATTTGGGGTTTTTATGTGTGTGGATTCCTTAGAATTTTTTCTTTTCCTTTGAGACAGAGTCCCACTCTGTACCCCTGGGTAGATGCCATGGCATCACCGCTCACAGCAACCTCAAACTCTTGGGTTTAAGCGATCTTTTTGCATCAGCCTTCCAAGTGTCTGGGACTACAAGTGCCCACCACAGTGCCTGGCTAATTTTTTAGATATGGGGTCTCACTCTTGCTCTGGTTGTTCTTGAACTCCTGAGCTCAGGCAATCCACCCACATCAGCCTTCCAGAGTGCTAAGATTACAGGTGTGAGCCACCAGCCAGCTGTAGCTCTATTTATTGGATTCAACAATTAGCAAGTTTGATATCCCTCCCACTTGATATTTGTAATGTAATAAAACGCTTCAGTGATAAGAGAAAATACTTCTCTTTGGAATTTTTCTTTTTTTTACTGACCTTGTTCTTAGAGATGAATTACTTTTTTGATATACACTGCTTAATTCTTGGATTGAAGAAATCCAAATGAGAAATTGCCAAAGGAAGAGAACAAGTGTAATTTGAATCTGAGACATGGCAGGAAAAAGAACATGAATGGGTGATGGAATTTTTTGTTAAGGATAACTTTATTGTTACTATTATTTTCACTAAAGAAGCATTCCCGGGTTTAAAAAGTGAAACCAAAGGGAGCTTTCAATAAAAGAGGTGTCCAGCACGCAGATTATTTGAGGACTGTTTTGCTTATCTGTGACCTCTGGTTTTGCTTATCAGATTTCGTTAGTGTTTGTGTATTTATCAGGTGGTCCACAACACTTCTTACTCTTCCTATGTGGGGCAGAAAAGAAAAAAACGTTCAATACCCCTTTTAGATCGAAATGTGCCTCCCAGAGATAAACCAACATTTATATGGTCAGGCAATGTTCAACGAAGGTGCCAAGAATACACAGTAGGGAAAGGACAGTCACTTCAACAAATGGTGTTGGAGAAATTTGATCATTACATGCAAAAAAAAAAAAAAATTGAAACTGGATCTTTATCTTATACACAAAAATTGACTCAATGTGTATTAAAGATTTAAACATAAAACCTGAAACCATAAAGTTCTTAGAAGAAAACATAGAAGAAAAGCTCTATGACATTGATCTTGGCAATGATTTTTTGGATGTGGCATCAAAAATACAGGTAACAAAAGTGCAAATAAACCAGTGGGACAACATCAAACTGGAAAGTTTTTTCACAACAAAGGAAACAGTTAACAAAATGAAAAGTAGCCTACAGAGTGAGAGAAAATATCTTCAAACCATTCACCCACTAAAGAGTTAATATTCAAAATATATAAGGAATTGACATAATTCAACAGCAAATAATTCAATTAATGGGTAAAGAACCCAAAAAGATACTTTTCCAAAAAAGCCATACAAATGCCAACAGATATATGAAAAGAATGCTGAACATTACTAATCATCAGGGAAATGTGTATCAAAACCACAGTGAGATATCACCTTATTCCTGTTAGGATGGCTGTTATCAAAAAGTCAAAAGATCGTGAGTGTTGGTGAGGGTGTGAAGAAAAGGAACCCTTCTCCTTTATGTTGTTGGTGGGAATGTAAATTGGTGTATCCATTATGGAAAAAGAGTATGAAGGTGTCTTGAAAAGTTAAAATGGAACTACCAAATAATCTGTCAATCCTACTTGTGAGTGTACCACATATATTCAAAGGAAATAAAATCACCTCAAAGAGATAGCTGCATTCTCATATTTATTGCAGAATTATTTGTAATAGTAAAAATATAGAAACAACTTATGCATCCATCAATAGATGAATGGATAAAGAAAACATGTTGTATATATTACACACACAATGGAATATTATTCAATAACAAAGAAGGAAATCCTGCCATTTGCAACAACATGGATGATACTGGAGGTCATTATGCTCAGTGAAATAAACCAGACACAGAAAAACAAACACTGCATTATCTCATTTATGTAGAATTCAAAACAGTTGAAATCATAGAAACAGAGGGTAGAAGGCAGTTGCCAGGGGCCAAAGGTGGGCGAAATGGGGAGATATTGGTCAAAGGATGCAAACTTGTAGTTATAAGGTCAGTAAGGTCTGGAAACCTACCATTCACCTTGGTGACAGTAGTAATGATAATGTATTTTGTATTCAAAATTTGCTTGGAGAGTTTATCTTACGTAGTCTTACCTCAGGGGGTGGGGGAGAAAAGGTAACTGTGTGAGGTGATGATCATGTTAATTAGTCTGATTTTAGCAATCACTTTGGAATGTATGCAGTATATCAAAACATCACATCATATACCTTGAATATGTACAAATTTTATTTGTCAATTATACATGTCTTAAGAAAGCTGAAAAAAAGATAGTGCTTAATAACTATTCAAAACTAAGGAAGTAGACTTTATTATGAACAAAAGCTGTTTTAGAGGCTCTGGTTTATTAGAAATGATGTAGAAATATTTCCCCAAACATATTCATAATAGAAGGAATTATTATAGAATGATTAAAATGTCTAAACTATATTCTGAAATTTGGCACACTGGCTAGAAAGGAAAAAAATGGCAAAGAAACAATTTAGTGTGAGAAGAATACTATGATTTAAAAAACAATCATTCAAGTCTTGAATATAAGATATTCAAATCTTGAGTATAATTAATCTTATCAAATTGGCTTCATAATTTAGCACAGACATCTGGTAACTTTCACTTGAAAGGTTGACCATATAAATGGGCAACTTTCTCTCTCTTTTTTAATGCCAATTTTTCAGAAATATTTTAAAGCCTTAAACAAAACCCTCACTTCGATATGTTCTTATTTTTATTTTTAACATAAGAAATAGCCAGGTGCAGTGGCTCATGCCTATAATCCTAGCCCTCTGGGAGGCCCAGGTGGGAGGATTGTCTGAGCTCACAGGTTTGAGACCACCCTGAGCAAGAGTAAGACACCATCTCTAAAAAACGGCAGAGCATTGTGGTGGGTGCCTGTAGTTTCAGCTACTTGGGAGGCTGAGGCAGGAAAATCACTTGTGCCCAAGAGTTTGAGGTTGCTGTGAGCTATGATGTCACTGCACTCTATTGAAGGGGACAAAGTGAAACTCGGTTTCAAAAAAGAGAAACTTACTAAATGCAGAATATAAATTTCTGAACACAATAAGTAAGAAAATGCCATGAAGGCTATGTTAACCAGTTCAATGAAAATATTTCAAATTGTATATAAAACCAGCACAATATACCCCATGATTGCATTAATGTACACAGCTATGATTTAATTAAAAAAAAAACCAAACAAACAAACAAAAAACCTTACAAGATAATTACATATTTTAAGCCACCAAAAGAGCAGATTATTCTGTTGTTAAACCATCAGCTATAATTTGGGATATAATAGGAGATCATAGGGCCAAAAATGTCAACTCTGAGCCCTGAGTGATCTGGATTCCTAATTTACCCTCAAAGAAAAATGTTATGGGGATATTGTTCTACGATGTGTTAACAATGGATCTGATTGTTCTGTTTCTCTACTCTGCAAAGGAGTACATGGAGGACTCTTAGCATTTTAGGGATTTCAAAACCCTATTTGAGTATCAGATAAAAGCTATGCATTCTGTGTACAGAAAAAAGAACACATACACAAACATTTACAATTTTAAGATGTTTTATCGCCTGCCTACAAGTTCTTTGTACCTCGTCCTAAATAATTATTTGGCAGTGTCATGTGTGCAATGTATGAACTCGCTGTGAGCCCAGCCTTTTCCCTGACGCTGAAGTCTATATAAATTTTATAATATGATATTCTCACATGCGAATGGATGTAACGCCCACTGGAGGGTGGGACAACAACAGAGAGGAGCTTTGTCAGCCTGTAGCAACCCAAGAAAGGTACACACCAGAACACAAAAGGATGAACAAGCCCGAGGTATCAGACATTCCGTCATTACCAAAAATCAAACTTTCAATTTGTATAATGTTCAAACTTTAGCACGTGATTTTCCAATAGTTTTGATATATATATGCTTTACATAAGTAATTGTAAGTGAATTTATTTTTGTCTTCTTTTAAATAGTTAAAAAAACATGACTGTATGACATTCCAACTCACCCTGGTGGCCAAAAAAAAAAGACACAAAAGAGAATATGGCTGGTTTCCAAACTTTTCTGCAGTGGTGAAGAAGAATTAGGCACAGCAGTTAAATCTTTTGCTTAGTTTTTTTTTTAAACAATTAGAGAATGCATTCATCATGCAAAGTCTTACTGTCAAATTGATCCCAAAAGCTTCCACTGAAGACCTTTCATGAGGATGATGGGTGAAAATTATGAGTCAAGCATTAAGATGAATACAACAGTGGAAACCATCCTTCTGACCCCTTCTAGGGGAAAGTCACATATTTTTTAAGTGTCAATTTTTAACATATTACTGAAAAAATATGCTTAATTTAAGAGAGAAAGTTGGTCAAACGTGGGTGAAAGAAATGTTTTAAAAGTTGAAAAGTGGACCTTTGCTTCCAGCCAACATGAAATATCAAGGACTAAATTTACTCTTCTTCCTGAAATGAATAAAAAACTGAATAAAATGTAGGAAGCATTGATTTTCAAGAAATTGGACATCAGGCAATGAATAACAATGATCCTAAGAGACTGGAAACAAATGCAATGAACTTGATGACCATTTCAGCTTATTGCCTAGACACAGTTTCTAGACAGTGGTGCAGAGTGGGGGAATCCAGGTGAGGATGGGCACTCTGCCTAAGTTCAGCAAGTAAAGTGAGGAGTCTAGGGAGGCCAAGGCTGCTATCATTGGCAGGGCATGGAACTGTACAAGAAGAGATTTCCTACACACACCAATGAAGCTTACTCGGAAAAAATGATTTTACCAGCCATATATCTATTAAAGAAATTGAATTTTAGCTGAAAATATACCCACATAAAAAATACCAAGTCCATGTGTTTTATATGGAACCAGGAAAAAACCCACGTAGATAAGGCAGTTCTTAGTAATAAAAAAAAAAGCTGGGAGCATCACCCATACCAGATTTTAGGCTATACTACAAAGCCATAGTGGTCAAGACGGCATGGTACTGGAACAAAAATAGAGACGTAGACATTTGGAATCGAATAGAAAACTAGGAAATGAAACTAACAACTTACAACCACCTAATCTTTGATAAACCAATCAAGAACATACCTTGAGGGAAAGACTCCCTATTCAATAAATAGTGCAGGGAGAACTGGATATCCACATGTAAAAGACTGAAACTGGACCCTCACCTTTCTCCACTCACAAAAATTGATTCAAGTTGGATAAAGGACTTAAATTACATAAAAATCCTGAAAGAAAGCATAGGAAAAATACTGGAAGATATCAGCCTGGGGAAAGACTTCATGAAGAAGACGGCCATGGCAATTGCAACAACAAAAATAAACAAATGGGACTTAATTAAACTCAAAAGCTTCTGTACAGCTAAGGAGACAACAACCAAAGCAAATAGACAACCTACCCAATGGGAAAGGATATTTGCATATTTTGAATCAGACAAAAGCTTGACAACTAGGATCTATGGAGAACTCAAATTAATCCACATGAAAAAAGCCAACAATCCCATATATCAATGGGCAAGAGACATGAATAGAACCTTCTCTAAAGAAGACAGACGAATGGGTAACAAATTTATGAAAAAATGCTCATCCTCCCTAATTATTAGAGAAATGCATATCAAAACCACCCTGAGATACCATCTAACTCCAGTAAGAATGGCCCACATCACAAAATCTCAAAACTGCAGATGCTGGCGTGGATGTGGAGAGAAGGGAACACTTTTACACTGCTGGTGGGACTGCAAACTGATGCAACCTTTTTGGAAGGAAGTATGGAGAACTCTCAAAGAACTCAAG
>CAUYRH010004938.1:0-10879 GCA_963574655.1 Perodicticus potto
CAACTACAACAACAACAACAAGATAGCTGGGTGTTGTGGCAGGCGCCTGTAGTCCCAGCTATTTGGGTAAGAGAATTTCTTTGCTTTTTGAGACAGAGCCTCAAGCTGTCACCCTGGATAGAGTGCCGTGGCATCACAGCTCACAGCAGCCTCCAATTCCTGGGCTCAAGCGAGTCTCCTGCCTCTGCCTCCCAAGTAGCTGGGACCACAGGCGCCCGCCACAATGCCCGGCCATTTTTTGGTTGCAGCCATCATCGTTGTTTGGCAGGCCCGGGCTGGATTCGAACCCGCCAGCTCAGGTGTACGTGGCTGGCGTCTCAGCCCGTTGAGCCACAGGCACTGAACCAGTAAGAGAATTTCTTAAGCCTAAGATTTTGAGGTTGCTGTGAGCTGTGATACTATGGTACTCTACTCAGGGTGCCACAGTGAGACTCTGTCTCCAAAAATAAATAAAATAAAATAAGCATTCATTTTTTGACATTAGAATTTGGAGGAATTCAGCTCGGCGCCTGTGGCTCAACGGGCTAAGGCGTTAGCCACGTACACCTGAGCTGGCAGGTACAAATCCAGCCCGGGGCCGCCAAATAACAATGATGGTTGCAACCAAAAAATGGCCGGGCATTGTGGCAGGCGCCTGTGGTCCCAGCTACTTGTGAGGTAGAGGCAGAAAACTCGCTTGAGCCCAGGAATTGGAGGTTGCTGTGAGCTGTGATGCCACAGCACTCTATCCAGGGTGACAGCTTGAGGCTCTGTCTCAAAAAAAAAAAAAAAGAATTTGGAGGAAATCTAGTTTTGCTCATTTTCTAATTTTTATCCATGTTCATGTAGCTTTGGAATAACTTAAAAAAAAAAAAAAAAAAGCATTTCAAACAGAAATGTTACTGACAACTGACGGTAGCAACGAACATTTTCTGCCGTAAATCAGAGATTTCAAAATTACTAGACCCCCTAGAAATTCAAATTGTGAAAATGAAAAAGTCACAGTAGACTGATAATGTAATTTCTCAAACATTCTAGAACTTCCCACGTATCTATTTCTCACCTAGTATCTCAAAATTTAGAACTATAGATGTGGGGTGGTGCCTGTGGCTCAGTGGGTAGAGCACTGGCCCGATATACCGAGGGTGGTGGATTCAAACCCGGCCCCGGCCAATCTGCAACAAAAAAATAACCGAGCGTTGTGGGGGGCACCTGTAGTCCCAGCTATTTGGGAAGCTGAGGCAAGAGAATCGCCTAAGCCCAGGAGTTGGAGGTTGCTGTGAGCTGTGTGACACCATGGCATTCTACCGAGGGCCATAAAGTGAGACTCTGTCTCTACAAAAAAAAAAAAGAACTATAGATGTGTTTACTATTTATATAGCATATTAAAATTCCATTTTTATCTAAGGTTACTTGAAGACAATTTCTATAATGCTTTTAGAAAATATTTTAACACATCAAAGATGTGTTAATTCTGAGACCCATGCTCAGAGAAAGGAATCTAAACCTTCCCCGTTCCCTGCCTTTCCAAAAAGTAAACTCTCAATGGCATAACTATTTGCACCAGAAGGGACAAACTTGGGCCCTAAAAGGTACCCAGTGAACAAGAAGTTTCTACTGATGTTAGTTCACCTTATCTGCTCACCACTTGAGCAAAAATGTAGTGAACAATTCAATACAGAAGCAATTCCAGTAGAATAACTGAGTCCATTAACAAAAAAAGGAAATTACTGTAAAGATTAAGTGTTTCTTTAGCATCTGTGAAGAGTCATTGAAAGTAAACTTAGCAAGGGTTCAAGTTAAAAAAAGCTCATTCTTTTTTAAAGCTGAGCCCAGTAACGTGAATCTGGAAGGGCTTTGGAGAGAAGCTGTTAACCTGGGGTTGAAGCTGGGGGTGGGGAAGGGAGAGAGGGACAAAAAGAAATCAGATTTGTTTTCTTACATATATGTAAAAATGATACCAAAATATTTTAAATGCTAAAAAGACAGATATTAAAATGTAAGGATACAGGTATTATCAAAATAGAAATAGCTTTAACTGGATCAAATAACCCACTGACAATGAAATTTGAAAAGCTGGGAACAAAACAGTAACTTACGGCATCTACAATGGTCCCCAGCCCATCATAATACATCACTCCCAGCTGGTACATGGCTTGGTGATCTTTCTTCTTGATTTCTTCAAACTGTTCTAATGCTTCTTCATACCATCCCTATAAGCCCCCAGAAAATAATTATTTTTATTATAATCTTAAAATAATCCCAAACCAAGGCACCAAGAGGTTAATATTTATGTGTGTCCAAGGATATACAGCAAACAACCTAACTGTATTTGGCTCCCGCCCAGAGCGGAGAGACCAGTGTGCTACACTAGCCTCAGCACCTGATAAGAGCAATAGCACCTGATCAGAGCGACAGCACCTGATAAGCCCTCAAGAAATGTCATTGCCACAATAAATGAAGGTGCCCTCACAAGCTTAGAGAGGAAGTGAGAATAAGGTGAACAGCTTCCCAAATAGTTAATGGATGGTGAGGGCTCGGGGACAGCCTGTCCCTTTTCTAATCTTCCCTTGAACTGAAACTACATTCTTGGAGTTGGGATGAGTTTGCAGAGTTCCTCTTGGGTCTGCCTCCCAGGCTTTCCCAGCAGACTGTGCGGCATCTGGAGGGCTTTCTTCCTTCTGCTGTGTCAGAGTGCACAGAACTACCTTGGAGTACTACATCAGACTCAGTCTTCCATTGCTATTAATATGAATATTTTTTACAAATTGCATTAAATATTTTGAGCAAAATATTAAAATTCACACCAAAGTGACTCCCATAAATGACGTTTATTAGAATGCCTTGAGGCCTATTTCTGTAGCCTAGTAGTGTGCTGTGTGCCCCAAAGCCATAGCCATATCTATGCGATGTGACAGAATACATGGAATTTTTCTATAAGGTCTAACAACAGAATTATAGGAAATGATAAATTACAGGAAACAAATAAAAAACGATACCTCTTCAAAATATAGTTGACCTCGTAGGAAATATGCGAACGCGTCCCCTCTTCTTATCCTTTCCTTCAAGAGCTGCAGTGCCTTCTCCACCAGGTTAGCGTGGCTATAGTGATCTGATTTTAAAAAGACAAAGACCAGCCTCAGCAACAGGTAGACCCTGTCTCTAAAAACAGCTGGGGGCTGTGGCGGGCGCATGTAGTCCCAGCTACTCGGGAGGCTGAGGCAAGAGAATCACTGGGGCCCAAAAGTTAGAGGTTGCTGTGAGCTATGATACCATGACTCTACCACGGGCAGAACAGTGAGACCATGTCTCAAAAAAAAAAAAAAAAAGGTAAAGAATTCCATTTACAATGTTAATTTTTTCTCTTGAAGAAAGAAATTACGTAAAATTCATCAAACATACTAGTTTCCTTCCGAATTTTCATCCCTAAAACTGGGTGCATGAGCTCAAGGAAAAAGTACTACCTGAGAAAATGCATCATCATGGTACCTGACACTGTGCCTGATAACGTGTAATAAACAATATTTGTTGGGCGGCGCCGGCCCCATATACTGGAGGTGGTGGGTTCAAACCAGGCCCCGGTCAAAAACTGTGAAAAAAGAAAAGAATATTTGTTGATTGGCTCCCACACCAAGCCTATTCACAGACAGGTAGGAGCCCCAGCAGTGTAGTCTGTGTCCATATATTGGTTTGTCTTTGGGCAAAGCTATCTTGTAGATGAGTCAAATTCTTAACAGGAGACTTAATTAGAACTACTCTAACCAAATGAGCTAACCAAAATGAGCTAACTATTCCAAATATAATTTTTTAAAAGTTTCTAGGAAAAAAAGGTAATTTTAAATGACAATTTCAAGTAAAACATGCACTGTTCTCTTTAGCAGGAATGACATCTAGCTTCTCTTTTCTAGAAGCATTTCCTGAAGTTCTGAGAGTAAAATCAAGATCAGGATGTAATTATAAGATGACTGATGATCTGTACCAGATAAACTAGGTAGCAATTTTAGATTCTTGAGGAAAAAGCTAGAAAAGACTGTAAAAGTAACCACTTCCTTGAAATCAGTAAGACAGATATTCCTTCTCTCGTTAGCTCTAGCATACATAAAGAATCTTTATGAAAATGTTTTCAGTGGAAGATTAAATGTTAGAATCTGTACCAGTCTTTTCCATACGCCATTGGGAGAGCCTTTGGTTCTTGGCAGCATGCTGAGATACAGAGGCACGAAAGGGGTTCTTAGGCAACTTTTCACTAGTCAACTTCATCCTGTTTCCACAATATGTATTCTGTAAACAAGAATAAAAAATAAGATGGCATTGAAATTTCTCCCTCCAGTAAAGTGCACAGAGACTCCATTACTACTTGGCACTCACTAGGAAGAGCATACCACAGCCCTAACGTGAATATTCCTACCCAAGAAACCAGGACCCTCCATAGCAGCCTTTCCTGTCTGTTTCCACCACTTGAGATTAACCATGAGACCTCTTGGGGTCTCCTGGCTGGCTGAGTTCATACATTGCATGAGCATGTCACCCCACCCCCCCAACTGCGGCCATTTAGTGGGAGCTGGAAAAACTACTTATAGATAGAGTTCTTGTGCACTGGTGCCTTCTTGTGGCCTTCTAATAGAAGTTCATCAGACTCAAGTGCAACCATTATCTATTTTACCTGGAAATACACTTTATTTCAGCTGTGCTGCTCAGTTTTATCTTCTTGTCTGTATTGGACTGCCATGTTTTAGGATGGATTGTAGTTGAATGGTAAATCAGAGCCTTCATATAAAATGTACAGGCCACCTCATTTGAGATGAAGGAGTCCAGGTTGGCCTAGGCTGAGAGTAGGGAGACTCAGTTGTTGCTATGCTTTGTTTGTTAGTCCTTGGCATTCTGCTGGTACAGCATCTTTCCACCAATCAGAAACAAGCTTAGAGTAAAGGTCCCTGATTGGTGGTCAAAGGAAGAACTCAAGAGATCTACAGTATGATTGGACAGCTGCATTTATATAATTACATGATAACTATTTTATGCTATTTTATTTTATTTTTTGAGACAGAGCCTCAAGCTGTAGCCCTGGTTCTAGTGCCATGGCATCACAGCTCACAGCAACCTCTAACTCCTGGGCTTAAGCGATTCTCTTGCCTCAGCCTCCCAAGTAGCTGGGACTACAGGTGCCAGCCACAACACCTGGCTATTTTTGTTGTTGTTGTAGTTGTCATTGCTGTTTGGCAGGCCCAGGCTGGATTTGAACCTGCCAGCTCTGGTGTATGTGGCTGGAGCCTTAGCTGTTTGAGCTATAGGTGCTGAGCCATGTTACTATTTTAGACAATAGGTTGTTTCATTAAATGAGAATGTGATGCAGAAAAGGGAGATAAAGTCAGTAAATTAGAAAAAAAATAATTGACTATGTTTGTGATTTTGGAACAGTCATTTAATATTCTTATGAGTTAAGTTCCTCATCTGTAGTTTGGACTGTAAGTAGTTTGTTATTAATTATATTTTCTGATACTTCTAATTGGCTCTTTTGGCACTTAATAGTTGGCCTAATCCAATACTAAAATAATGTATTTAAGGATTTGTTTTTTAACTGAGGTTCAACTGAAGTTGCTGTCATAGTAAACAATGTTACTGGTGTCCATGAAAAGAAAGATAAACATCCCAAGCAAAACCTCAATGCTCTCTGTTTATTGTTATTGTTCCTCTAGTTACTGCTGTCTAATGGTACTTTAAAAAGTAGTGCTCCTATATTATCTGGAAGCCTAATCTATACACATATGATAGAAAATTAGAAATAAGAATATTATAGAGATCTCAAAATACCTTATGGATTCATACACTGGCTTTCTATTCTTTATTTTTTCTCCTTCTAGTTAGGCCCATTTGTTTATTTAAAACAAAGTGCTTTTCCCCATGCTTTTCCTTTTGGGTCTGAAAAATTTACAATAGCAGCCCCTGAATTGAGAGGAAAAAAGCATGAAGAAAGACAGGATGTCTTTTATTACTAGATAAGCTAAGGTGAGCACTGGATATGAGAACCTAGTAGCTTTTTACCTTATTTTTCTCCAATTTGCCATGTATTCTGAGAGCAAATAAAATAGGCTAATAAACACTGATATGTGAAAAAACAGGAAAGAAAAAAGACAAGGTGGTAATATTCGTAATCCCTAGTGTCTAGGACAGGCCTAGCTTCCACAACGGACCAAATGATAAAATAATGTTGCAGTCTTCCACATAACAAGACAAACAGAACACCACTCTCTTACCAATTCTCTAAACATAAATGGCTTGAATTCCCCACTAAAGAGGCATAGTCTGGCTGGATAAAATTAAAAAATTTGCTCTCTTCAGGAAATACATCTAACCCCCAGGGACATATCAAGACTCAGAGTGAAGGGCAATAAAACAGTATTTCAGGCAAACAGAAACCAAAGGAAAGTGGGTGTCACACTCCTCTTTGCAGATACAACGGGCTTTAAAACAGTAAAAGTACAGAAAAATAAAGATGGACACTATATATTGGTCAAGAGAACAATAGGCAAGAAGATATTTCAATTCTAAACATTTATGTACCTAACATAAATGCTACCAGATTTATAAAATAAACTCTACTGTGGTCTGAACAATACAATAACAAACATCATCATAATAGCCAGGGACATCAACACCCACTGACAAAACTGGACAAATCCTCCAAGCAGAACCTAAAGAAATGAAGGACTTAAAACAGGACTCTAGCACAACCGGACTTAACAGACATCTACAGAACATTTCACCCCAATACTACTGAATGTATGTTCTGCTCATCAGCTCAAAGATCATTCTCCAAGATTGATCACATCCTAGGACACAAATCAAGTCTCAAGAAATTATAAAAACAGAAATTATACCATGGATCTTTATGGACCACAAAAGAATCAAAGTAGAACTCAATGCCAACAGAAACACTTATCCTCACACAAAGTCATGAACTCTAAGCAACCTATTGTTAAACAATAGCTGGATCAAAAAAGAGATAAAGGCTTGGCGCCTGTGGCTCAACGGGCTAAAGCGCCAGTTATGTACACCTGAGCTGACAGGTACGAATCCAGCCTGGGCCCACCAAACAACAATGATGGCTACAACCAAAAAATGGCCGGGCGTTGTGACGAACGCCTGTAGTGCCAGCTACTTGGGAGGCAGAGGCAGGAGACTCGCTTGAGCCCAGGAATTGGAGGCTACTGTGAGCTGTGATGCCACAGCACTCTCTCCAGGGTGACAGCTTGGGGCTCTCTCCCAAAAAAAAAAAAAATAAAAAAATAAAGAGATAAAGAAGGAAATTACTGGATTCCTAAAACAAAATGACAAAGAAGCCACATGCTATTAAAACCTGCAAGATACTGCAAAGGTAGTCCTAAGTTAGAAATTTATCACAATATGGCTCCGCGCCTGTAGCTCAGCAGCTAGGGCGCCAGCCACATACACCAGAGCTGGTGGGTTCCTGGGCCTGCCAAACGATGACAATTACAACCAAAAAATAGCTGGGTGATGTGGCGGGTGCCTATAGTCCCAACTACTTGGGAGGCTGAGGCAAGAGAATCATTTATACCCAAGAGTTTGAGGTTGCTGTGAGCTGTGATGTCATAGCACTCTACTGAGGGTGCCATAGTGAGACTGTGTCTCAAAAAAAAAAGAAAGATAGAAATTTATCACATTAAATGCCTACATCCAGAAATCAGAAATAGTGCAAATCAACAATCTAATGACTCATCTCAAGGAGTTGGAAAAGGAAGAGCAATCAAATCAGACGAGAACTACATGAAATTGAGAACAAAAGAACCATCAAAAGGTTAGTGAAATAAAAAGCAGGTTCTTAGAAATGATAAACAAAATTGATAAGCCCTTGGCCAGATTAGCAACAGAAAAGCAAGCTCTCTGATAAGCTCAGTCAGAAATGAAAAAAGAAATTACCACTGATACCACAGGGATAAAAAAATCTTCACTGAATACTACAAAGATCTCTACATCCAGATATTTGAAAATGTAGAGGAAATGGACCAATTCTTGGGATCATACTACCTCCTTGGATTCAACCAAGAAGGGAACTCTTGGACAGACCAATTCCAAGCTATAAAATCCAAACAACAAAAAAAACTTCCAACAGAAAAAAGTCTCAGGGCGGCCCCTGTGGCTCAAAGGAGTAAGGTGCTGGTCCCATATGCCGGAGGTGGCGGTTTCAAACCCAACCCCGGCCAAAAATCACAAAAAAAAAAAGAAAGAAAAAAGTCTCAGACCAGTTTCACACCAGCATTCTACAAAACCTTCAAAGAAGAACTCATACTTATATTGTAGAATCTATTCCAAAATATTGAGAAGTAAGGAATCCTTCCCTACTATTCCTATGAAGCAAAAATCACCCTGATACTAAAACTGGGAAGGGACACAACAACAAAAAAATTACAGACCAATAGCCTTAATGAATATTGATGCAAAAGTACTCACTAAAATCTTAGCAAACAATTCAACTACACATAAAAAATTATCCATCATGACCAAATGGGTTTTATCCTAGGGATACGAGGCTGGTTAAACACATACAAATCTATGAATGTAATTCATCACATAAACAGAAGTAAAAACAAGGACCATATGATTCTCTCAATTGATGCGGAGAAAGCTTTTGACAAAATTCAGCATCCTCTTTTGACAAGAATACTCAAAAACATAGGTATAGATGGGACATTTCTCAAACTGATAGAAGCCATCTATGACAAACCCATAGCCACCATCACATTGAATGGAGAAAAGTTGAAAGCATTCCTGCTTAGAACCAGAACCAGGCAACTATCTCCACTACTTATCAACACAGTGCTGAAAGTTTTAGCCAATGCAATCAGATAAGAGAAAGATACCCAGGGTATCCAAATGAGAGCAGGAGGAGGTTAAACTATCACTGTTCACAAATGATAGGATCCAATACTTAGAAAACCCCAAGGACTCAGCCACGAGACTCCTCAAAGGAATCAAGAAGTACAGCAATGTTTCAGGTTATAAAATCAATGTACACAATTCAGTAGCCTTCATGAACACTAACAACAGTGAAGCTGAGAAACAAATCAAAGATACAACACCCTTCACAGTAGCATCAAACAGAACAAAATACCTTGGAATGTATCTAACAAAGACTAAAGAATCTCTACAGAGAAAATTAGAAAATACTGAGAAAAGAGATCACAGAGGATGTTAACAGATGGAAATATATATCATGTTCATGGCTTGGAAAAAAAATCAATATAATCAAAAATGTCCATAGTACCCAAAACAATCTACAGATTTAATGCAATCCCCATTAAAATACCAACATCTTACTTTGAAGATCTTGAAAAGATAATTCTACATTTTGTATAGAACCAGGAAAAAAACCTGAATAGCCAACACAATTCTACAAAACAAGAATAATTCAGGAAGCATCACTATACCAGACTTTAGGTTATATAAGTCCATAATGATCAAAAGAGCATGGTACTGGCATTAAAAACAGAGACATAGCTCTATGGAACAGAATAGAGAATCCAGAGATGAAACTAGTCATTTGATCTTTGACAAAGCAAACAAAAGCATTCACTGGGGAAAACAATCCCTATTTACTGAATGGTGCAGGGAGAACTGGTTAGCCACATGTAAGAGAACGAAAGTAGACCTGAACCTCTCACCACTTACAAAAATTAACTCTTGACGGATAAAAGATCTAAATCTAAGACACGAAACTATAAAAACACCAGAAGATAGTATGGGAAAAACTCTTCATCTCATAGGCTTAGAGAAAGAATTTATGAAGAAGACTATACTGGCAATTGCCACAGCAACTAAAATAAATACATGGGACTCGATCAAGCAAAAAAGCTTTTGCACAGCTAAGGAGACAATCCACAAGGCAAAAAGACAACCTTCAGAATGAGAGAAGATATTTGCATACTACGAATCTAACAAAGGGCTAATTACCAGAAATCTACAATGAACTCATGCTTATCAACAAGAAAAGAGCAAAAAAAACCCATTAAAAACTTGTCTGGGCAAGATACACAAATAGAAACTTTTCTCATGAGGAAAGAAGTATGGAGATTATCCTGAAGGAACTAAAAGCAGACCTACCATTTGACTCTACAATCCCACTACCAGGCATTTACCCAAACGAATAAGACATTTTACCACAAGGACATTTACTCTCGAATGTTCATAGCAGCTCAGTTCACATCAGAAAGATGTGGGAACAACCCAGGTGCCCATCAGCAGCACATGGATGGATTAATGAACCGTGGTACATGTATACCATGGGATACTATTACGCCTTCAAAAAAGATGGAGGTTTTGCATCCTCTGTAACAACCAGCATGGACTTGGAGAACATTCTCCTAAGTATCACAAGATTGGAATAAACAAGCACTACCTGCACTCAATACCAATTTGAAACTAGGAGATACAATCACAGACCCAATCATGAGAAAAATCTCATCTGAGTTGTGGGGGGTGAAAGGAGGGGTTCAGTAGCTTCCCACCCAATGGGTACAGTATGGCACACTCCCTGGGTGTAGGCCACAGTACAACTCTGACTTTAACCTTTCAAGTGTACATTATATAACCTAATGGATTGCACACTCATATTAATTTGAAATTTAAAAACTTCAAAAAATAAAATGGTGTCTCAACATACCATATACACTTATTTTTATTTTTTATAAGATAATTTTTATTTTATTTTATTATTTATTTGTCTATTTTGAGACAGAGTCTTAAGCTGTTGCCCTGGGTAGAGTGCCATGGCGTCATAGCTCACAGCAACTTCCAACTCTTGAGCTCAAGCAATCCTCCTGCCTCAGTTTTTCTATTTTTAGTTGAGATGGAATCTCACTTTTGCTCTGGAAGGTCTTGAACT
>CAUYRH010004939.1:0-18193 GCA_963574655.1 Perodicticus potto
GGGGGGGTAGGTGACACCAATCAGGCTGTCAGTCCCCCTCCACTGTCTCTGTTTTAACAATGATGTTAAAGCAAGTTATATTGTGTATAACATTGTATTAGTTTGTTAGAGCTTCTGTACAAAATAACATAGACTAGGTGGCTTAAACAACAAATTTATTTTTTCACATTTCTGGAGGCTGAGAGTCAGAGATAAGGGACTAGCAGGTTTGGCATTTGGTGAGGGCTCTTGGTACAGACAGCCACCTTTTCACTGTGCTCGCAGGGTCTTTCCTTGGTGTTCCTGTGGGACAGAAAGAGCTCGCTCAGGCTTTGTGGTGTCTCTTCCTGTAGGAGCCCTGTGGGATGAGGGCTCCACCCTATGACCTAATTTAAGTTTGTTTCTTTAAAGATGGCATCTCTAAGTATAGCCACAATAAATGTTAGGGCCTCAAGATATGAACTTCAGAGTACACAAACAGTCCGTGACAAACATCTTGTTTGTAAAAAAGATTTTTTTTTTTTGAGACAGAGTCTTAATTCTGTCACCTGGAGTACAGTGCCATAGCATCATCATAGCTCACAGCAACCTCAAACTCTTGGACTCAAGCGATCCTCTTGCCTCAGCCTCCCAAGTAGCTAGAACTACAGGTGCCCCCTACAATGCCCTGCTAATTTTTACTTTTCCTATTTTTAGTAGAGACTGGGTCTCACCTGTATTTCACTTACAAATGCCACGAAGAGACAAAGTGGCAATGGGCATTTTCCTGGGGCATGTGGAAAAGATCCTGGCCCTATATTATCACTTTGAGCACTGTGTCTGACACCCAGCAGTTGTTCATTAGATGCACATTGGATGAATAGCTGGATATATCACAGGTAGATGACAGAGACAGGGATTGAGGAGATAAAATGGATGCTGGCTTACAAATGAGGAGGTGACGGCTGGCGGTGGGGTTTTCTGGTGCCTGGTGCTTCACACCTGCCTCCTGGCAACCTCTTCCAAGTCCATTCTGGAAGCCTGTATATCAGCATGTTCTCTTGGTGGAGTATTGTGGGTGGAGGCCCGTGGGCCTGCTGCACTGTGAGGCCTGTATGGGAAGGTTGGGTGGTCCCACGGGCCTCCCAAGAAGATGCCCTGAGCCCTCAGGCTCTGTGGATGAGGTTCTGGCACAGTCTCTGTTGCTTTCACTCTTCTTTCCTGAATTCTTGGGGTTCAGATTTCTCATCCTTTTCTAGAATGCAGCTTCAGTTTCCAGAGGTGCAAGGAACTTGGAGTGCACATGGTGGTGCCAGTGATGCAGAGTGTGGGACAGGGGACTTTATCGGCATGCCCCCCCAACCCATTGTGTCTGGGGCAGGGAAAGCAGAACACTGTGCCTACTAGCTGGTGTTACAGAGGCACGTGAGCGAATGGAGGGAAGAGACCTTGTTCCCCAGGAGCCTGTGAGGGAGGCGGGAAAGCAAGGCAGGAGGGGAGAGATTTTTAGCAAAATCAGAGGAATGGGGGCAGCCAGGGAGGTGGAAGTAACTTCTTTCTTTACTTATGTTTTTCGGATTGCAGAAGTGATATATACTCACTGTAGAAAACTAGCGGAGAGTTTGAGGATTGTGAACCAACCCTGGAGATGGGCAGAGCAAAGTGGGGCTGCAGTGTAACTTCTGCCAGGCCCTGGCTGAGTGGACTGGGCTTTGATCCCTAGGCAAGATCTGTGGCAGTGCTGAGGGCCTGCAGGGGGCGCACCTCTGCTGTCCTCTGCCCCCAGGGGCAGCTGAGTTGATACAAGAAGGGCAGGCTGGGGGATGGCAGGGGGATGGAAAGAAGGAGGCCAGAGGAGAGACCCTGCACAGTGTCCACAGAGGACCAAGGCCCCGAAGGTGCTCAGGGACATGGGCAGAAAACCCTGAAGGTGATGAGGCTCCGTAAGCCCATTCCGTGAGTGGAATTTGGGGTGGCGGGCAAACTTGGTGCTTCTGAAGTGAGTCACTTCAGATGGAGCTTTGGTTCTTCCCAACTGGATGCTGCTTCAGATCTTCCCATCTCCTGCCAGCCCAGGTCAAGGAAGAGGTGCCAGGCCCACCTCCCTTCCTCCAGGAAGCCTTGGGATGCAGGACCTGAGTGAGCTTGAGGTGGCCCTGACCACAGCCTAGCCAACCCCCCTTCTTCCCCACCTCGTCTCTGAGCACTGCTGTGTTTGGCCTCTTCTTCTCGGTGATTAGACAAGGCTGACACCAGCCACTCTTGCTGTGTGTCTTTAGCCTCCTTTTGTCTTCCTCTGGTCTTTTCTGTGAGTGTGGAGGTCACCACCCTTCTCTTTTCCTGGTGCTCCCTCATCCCTCCTTAGGGAGTTAGTGCCTCTAATTGTGGAGTGAAGAGCAGATACCCCCAAAAGACCTGTTTGGGAGGGGCAAAGTCAGCAACTCTGGACCCTGGACCCATCACTTTTGTAATCGCCCACTCTGCCTGTGTGTGAGCCCAGCACTGGCTCAGGCACTGTGGTCTCCCTGCCCCGCCCCCCAATTCCAAGGAGCCTAAGCCAAGAGTCCTGTGGGCACCAGAGTGAGGCCGAGTGGCATCTGGTCTCCACAGCACCAGGCACATGGCATGGTCTGGAAAACAGGGTGATGGGAATGCTGTCTCCCTTCCCCTCTCCACCAGGTTTTACAAAATGACGGACCTGCCTCTGCTTTGTGCGAGCTTCTTGTGAGTTATATATATGTGGTCTGGTTTTCTGTATTTGCGAAACTGAGAGGCGAGTCCTGGTCTACAGTGACCCCAGGGTCTGTTCACACTACCACCCCCACCCACATCCTGGGGACTGGTCTATTCCTCCCCTCAGCTCTGTGGGATGGGGCTTTCTTCCCTCTGCGTCCATGGTGCATGGTCAGGGTCTCTCCACAGGCAGCGTCCTGTACAGTCCTGGGTTTCCCTCCCAGCCTTCTCCACCTCCCTCTAGCGCCACAGGTCCCACCCAGGACCATGCACCTGCCACACCTTCCCGCCATGTGCTGACTCTCTGAGAGCTCCAATTGTACATCCAGGGACAGGGACCCCTGTGTTAGTTTCACAAACCTAGAAGCTCATAGGATCTGTAGGGAGTGTGTACCCTGCAGCTGATGGAAGAGCGTGTGTCCTGGGCAGATGGCAGAGCCACCCTGAGCTCTGCAAACTGTCACACAGAGGAAGAAAGGCTGCTGGAGCCTCATCTTCTGACACCTGGACTTTTAAATAAATTGTCCTGATTTTTAAATGTTGGTGACCAATCCCTAAACATTTTTAAGCAACGTGCAAGTCAAGTCCCCCTTAACCTGGGGCTGGATTTGACTGGTACACGCTGGTGGCTAACGCTTAGCCATGTAACAGGCCAGGTAACGTTCTGGTCCTTTCTGTGTTAAATCACCATTATTGTCATCTCGCCTGACAAGTTGGGATATGGACACATACACAGAGTAATTTGTTGCACCAGATGAAGATTTAATAAGGGATTTTTGAATGCTGGCGGCCTGGGTTGAGCTCCCACAGGCAAATCTTGGAGCTTTGAACCCTTCCTATGTGAGACTGATTCTTGATTAATGGCTGTTTTTTGTTGTTGTTGTTGTTTGTTTTTTGAGACAGAATCTCACTATCTCACCCTTGGTAGAGTGCTGTGGCGTCACAGCTCACAGCAACCTCAAACTCTTGAGCTTAAGTGAGTCACTTGCCTCAGCCTCTCAAGTAGCTGGGACTGCAGGTGCCCACCACAATGCCCAGTTAGTTTTTGGTTGTAGTTGTCATTGTTGTTTGGCGGGCCTGGGCTGGATTTGAACCCGCCAGCTCCAGTGTATGTGGCTGGCACCCTAGCTATGCTGAGCTCTAAGAGCCGAGACACGAATGGCTGTTTTAATGAGTGTTTTCTATGTACTTGGTGAGTGTATGTTCCAACCTCACAACAGCCCTGTGACGTCTGTTTTAATATCCTTATAGTAAGGGTTAGAAAGTTTAGGCGTGACTTTGCACAGTTTCTCAGTCCATGGAAAGGGCTGTTTCCACAGCTCTCTTTCATGCAATCTGGTGTTTCTGAATTCTGTGTCCAGTCTAGGGTCAGGCTCAATGGGGCCACTGGGGAAAGTGGATGACTGTCTTGGCTCCTGAGGCTCCAGGCAGAGCTCCTATGGCAGCCTCCCAACATCGGGCTTGTCCCAGGCTGGTGGCTCACTTGGCTTGGTCCTGCTTGCTCCTCTGCAGTGAGAGGCACGGCCAGATCCCCCTGCACACCATCTTGCTGCACAGGGCGTAGTTGATGGCGTTGATTGTGGGCACTGTTTTAGCAATGAGGGCAGGCACCTGTCATGGCAGAAAAGTCCAGGAAGGAAGCTTCTAAGAAAGCCTCTGCTTCTCTCCCTGGCCTCAGCTGGAGACTTGACTACTCTTCCCCCTGCAGCTGCCAGCCATTTGGTTCTGCAGCCTCTGAGCTGTCCCTGACTAGATGGAGAAGATGCTTGGCTCATGAAGCCCCATGGAAACACAGCCCCATCCAGACCCATGTGTTCCCCGTCTGGGCACCAATCTCAGCCTCTGATCAGAGTGTGCGTGTCTGCCATCTGGCTGGCTGGCCCTGTCATTTCACATGAGGCTTAGGCATTGTCAAGCAGCAGCCTGGTATGGCCCAGGAGGGTGAGAGAGACAAACTGATTCTTTGAACATCATGAGTGTTCAAAGGAAGAAAGAAAGAGGCTGACACGGAGGCTGTAAGGACAGAAAGAGAGATGAGGTGAGACAGAGGAGCGCAAAGACAGAGAGAGCTCTAGCTCTGGGTGTGAGAGGTGTCCTACCATCTGTAGTTTAGGGGAGATGGAAGTCACATCTGCGATGGTTGCGTACAGATACAGGAGGGCATAGGGCCCCCAGCCGAGCAGCAGTGTCCTGGCAGGCAAAGTGGTGTTGACCTGAGGAGAAATTGTCACAGGAGGCATCAACTTGCTCTAGGTGGGCTGCAGCCCCAAGCAGCTGGGGCTCAGGTTGGCACTCAGCAGGGCAGGGCAGCATGGAACATGTTCCTGCAAAGGAACTCGGGGCCAGATGAACCTTTCTGCTGTTTAAGGCTGTCTGACCTTAAGCCTTTATTTAAGCTTTCTTGATCTTGATTGCCTAGTCTGTAAGATGGTCTGATAGGGCCTGACTTGCCTGGAGGCCTGGCCTTAGATGGATAAGGCACTTTCTTCCATATCTGTGCTCTTTAAGAGGAATCCTGGGCTCCCTGATTGAATGCACAAAGGTCCCCAGGCTGAGCTGCCCTCAGGCCTCAGTCTCAGAAGCAGCTCGCCATCAGCAGCTGCAGGCACCCCACAAGACTGCCCTCCTCTGTGCTTACAGGATGAGATAGAACCAGGAAGAAGGGCTGACTCACAGAGTGGGTGATGAAGTGGTGCCACCCACTGTCACAAGAGGCACACGACTTGGTTTGACTCTGTCTTTGCTGTATTATCAATATATTTAGGTATACAGCTTTGGGTGAATTGCTTAGCTAACTTCCCTAAGTTTTGATTTTCTAGTCTGTGACACAAGAATAATGAAACCTCCTTCCAAGAGAGTGGTTACAAAGATAAAATGACAATGAACATGAAGTAATATGAATAACTGTTTTTGTTTTAATTTTTGCTGCTTGTTATGACTCATTTGCTAGAGGATGTCCAGGTGACAAAGTTAAAAGAAAATTGTGGTTGGGAAATATTATGCAGAAATTTAAAAATGGCCAGGATAGCTTATTTTGAAGTATTGTTTTTCTTAGACAAATATGTTTGCGGATGTAATTTTTTTTTTTAAACATTGTAGGTAACAGCTTGAGACTGTGATTAAATTAAACATCTCAAAGCAATTTAAAAGTAGCATTTAAAAAGTCTGTAATTTTGTGCCAAACTTCAAATGCTTGGGAAGAGTTAAGTGTAACAGCATGAATGGTGTCCAGCAGGCAGCCCTCGCTCTTGGGGGTTGCAGTTTCTGGGTAAATCTGAGCAGTCCTGGTCCCCAGGCCCTGATGGTCCTAGCAAAGGGAGGGTGGTTTCCAGCCTAACGTGCTATGCTGTACACAGACTAAATTTTTCTCCTGATCATTGAAAACACAGAAAACCCCTGGTTGTTGTCTGTTACATTGTTCATTTTTCCCTGGTATCCCCTGAGAGGACCAAGAAATTTTGCAGCCGTAGGAGGAAGATCCTTACCTGGAGGTGGCCACTTCTCCTGAGTTTCTGCTCCATCAGCTGGTAGGACGTGAGTGTGATGAAGAGGGGCATGAGGAAGTTGAAGAAGGCCATGGTGAAGAGGAAGCTGGTGAAGTTTCTATAGGCAGGAGATTAGAAGAGCGAGGTCAGCTCTCAGGAAGGTCAGCTGCCCCCAAAGGCCCACCAGAATGCCCTAGATGAGCAGATGTGGGGAACCTCCCCCACCAGACAAGCACTCAGAGTGTGTTCACTCCTGGGTCCTGGGTGAACATTCTTTAGGAGCCAGGGAGCTATGAGGTCCTCCTAGAACTGCCTTTGGGAACTCAGGAAGGCTGAGAGAAAGAAGAGGCCTTCTTCAAGTTCAAGTGCTCAGCCCTACTCTCTGGTTTGTCCCTCAAACATGAAGAATGGGGCACTTTAGTTTGGGAAACATGTTCACCCAGTGGTAGGGATGTCAGTGGACCAAGAGGGGTTTGAAAGGAACCTATAGACCACAAGGAGATTGGATACTGTGTCACTGAAGGAGGGACCACAGAAGAGTCTGGGGTCTCAGGTAGTGTCACGGGGAGGTGGGAGTCATAGGGAGGCAGATTCCCATTTTGTGAAGGGTAGACCCTGTCGCCTTGGAGCTATCCATTAAAGAGGGGTAGAAGGAGGAGCTGCCAGAGGGACTGAGTGGACTCTGGCTGGGGTCCCCTGCAGGGACACCTGAACCATGCCCAATGTGCCCAAATGGACTTCACCTGGGAAGTCTGATATGAGGGTAGATGCTCTATAATTAAACATCTTGGGTAAAGCAGATAAATGCAACATGGAATCAAGGGGGCTAGAGCCCATCTGACCCCACTCCTCAAGGAAGCCCCCAGAGGGTCTTTCTAAGTCCTGGTCTTCCCAGAACCACCTGGGCAGTACCAGAACATGGCCTCATGGTGTAGGAACCTTCATGTTTTCAGTCCTGTCTCTCCAGGGACTGGCTCATGGCAGATGCTTGGGGAATTTCTAGAGTTGATTTCCATGCCAGGGAGTCCTTCTCAGTACAAAGGCCTTAATGTTCTTTGAATCTATTATGCTAAGGGCATGGTTCCCTCTAGAAATGGATAAGGTCCAAGTCAGGTCAGCTGACCATGCTGAAGATGGCAAAGGTGTGGTGGGGCTCTGTGACTGTTATAACCAATGCAAGCCAAGGCTCACTGTATGATGCCCCTTCTTGATCTCAACTCTGGGTCCTAATCTGCATAAAATTCCCATCACTTGGCAGTCTTCAGAACAGGCTTTTCCCATTCCCTCTGTCAACGTGATGGTGGGTATCATGACCAAGGCATGGAGATTGTCTAGCAAATATTAACATTTTCCCATTTGGGTTTTCAGCTGGGGTCTCAAAGACAAGATTCTTGTGGAAGGGAATCTCAAAGCTGCTAGTTCCACCTCACCTGTCCCCTCTCGAGTAGTCCAGGGTGCAGCATGTCCCCAGAGGCTCGTAGTCATAGTGGCCCCAACCCAGGAGGGGCAAGGCTGCCCAGAAGGCAGAAGATAGCCACACGAAGAGCACCAGGGAGATGGCTGTGCTCCATGACAGTGGGCTACCTGCATCGGACAGGGGAGGAATAGGAGGTTGTGAGGAGGAAGCAGCTAGGCAGAGTGCAAAAGAATGAATTCATGGTTATAAAGAATATCCCTACATCCCAGCTCTGATGTTTAATGGCTCAGGTCTCAGTTTTCCCTTCCACAGTGACGATCATAATCCCTGCCTTAAAGTATTATTATGAAGAACAGAAGAGATAATGGGTAGGGAAGGTCTCTGAGTAGACATCATACAATTTTCTTCAGAAAACAGAGAGAAGGAGGGGGTAGCAAAGAGCCAGATGTGTTTCCCAAAGCCAAAGTCAGGGAAGAGGCATGGGCAGAGGTCCATGCAGGGGAGGGAAGTGGAAGTCTGGACTTTCTACTGTCCTCAGCTCTTACTCAGAAACGCTGTAGGTAACAGCTTGAGACTGTGATTAAATTAAACATCTCAAAGCAATTTAAAAGTAGCATTTAAAAAGTCTGTAATTTTGTGCCAAACTTCAAATGCTTGGTCTGGAGAGAGGCATGAGACAGGAGACATGAAAGCTTTGCCAAGGTCAGAGGCTGTGCAAGTAACAGTGGCAAGGGCCTGTCTGTGGATTCCAAAGGGGCCAGGTCTTGAGGCCATCCTAGCCACAGACACCACAGCATCCTCTGTGCTGGGAAATCCACAGCTTGAGATTTAGAAGTTTCCACACTATACCCAGTAATGCTCTGCCCTTACTAGCTGTGACCTTGGGGCAAGCTGGTTAACTTCTCTGTG
Organism: Perodicticus potto; assembly: GCA_963574655.1. Taxonomy (NCBI): domain Eukaryota; kingdom Metazoa; phylum Chordata; class Mammalia; order Primates; family Lorisidae; genus Perodicticus; species Perodicticus potto. The sequence goes on from CAUYRH010004939.1 coordinate 8,503, forward strand.
CTTAGACTGCAAGCTGGGGGTTTGCCATGAGACTTGACTAAGCCCTGGTTCCCCACGATCACTGGATTTAGACTATCTCTGAATTTTTTTTTTTTTTTTTTTTTTTTTTTGCCTGAGTCAGAGTCTCACTCTGTTGCCCAGGCTAGAGTGCTGTGGCCTCAGTCTAGCTCATAGCAACCTCAAACTCATGAGCTCAAGTGAGTCTCCTGCCACAGCCTCCCAAGTAGCTGGGATTATAGGTGACCACTATGACACTCAGCTAATTTTTCTATTTTTAGTGGAAATGGGGTCTTGCTCTTGCTTAGGCTGGTCTCAAATCCGAGCTCAAGCAATTCACTCACCTCGGCCTCCCAGAGTATTAGGATTATAGGCGTGAGCCACCACACCCGGCCACATGTTTTTATTTTGATGTCTATTGAGAACGTTAAACCAATGACATCATAGATATTGCTTAGAATAAAACTAAAGCAAGTGTTGAAATTTTTGCAAGTGAGTCACTGATATGGCCAAGTATGAGGATGGTATTTGACATTGCAACTTGGGGAGTCTAGAGTGGGACCTATCTTTGCAAAGCCCTGGCAGAAGCCTTGTGGGCACATGCCCAGTTGCCCGTACATTCACAGGGCCTCTTTGTACCCCAAGAAGTGCCCACCTGCAAAGGCATTTTCTGTATCCATGATCTCATTTGATTTTCAGAATAAAAGTGAGGTTGATTATTAAAATCATCTCATCAAGGAAGAGCGTAGAAAAGATTCCTGACCTCCCCAAGGCTGCCTCAAGGGCAGTAGGTCTCCTGCACACAACCCACCCCTGCCTGCCCCTTATCCTCCCCACATGCCACTCATGCCACTTGGGGAGCCCAGAGACATACGGGTGCAGTAGTGGTGATAGCGCCCCCAAGCGATGGCTGCGCTGCCGCAGATGCTGGCCAATGCCGTCATGAAACCCTGGAAGCCGTGAGCCTGGCAGCCACCTGAGCCATAGGGCCAGCGCCTGTGGGAGACACTGGGCATAGTGACCCCTCCCCTCTCTCCTTCCCACCTCCCACACCTGCCTAGCACAGCTTAGAGGGCATGTTCTTCATTGTTGGCCCTGCTCCTCCAAAGAAGGCCTTATTTTCTGTGTTTTTTTGTAGGAGGAAATTGAGGCCTTAGAGCTGAAGTCACCAGGCAAAGGAGTGGAGGCCAATGCACGCTCTTTAGGCTTAGTGACTCCAACTGCACCGCGGTTGTGCTGAAGGGTCTCTCTGTGTGATGAGAGTCCTCTGTTGCATGACAGCTCATGTCTTTACTCTGTAAGTGGGGAAACTGAGGCTCAAAGAGGCCAAGATGACACAGGGGATGAAGGGATAGGCAGAGGGGTAGCCTCCAGGCCTCCTAGCTCTCAGCGCTATGGACCAAGAAAAGGTAGAAGCTTCAGTTCATTGTGGGAGGAGGACTCCTCCCTGACTCAGTCCCCCTAGGCTGGCCAGCGCAGAGCACGCACATCCAGGGGGGCTCCCGCCTCCGTATGCAGTGCCCCAAACCAGAACGGGAGTATTTGGTCTGCTTAGGAAAATAGCCTTGGGTGGCTCCTGTGGCTCAAAGGAGTAGGGCGCTGGCCCCATATGCAGGAGATGGCGGGTTCAAACCCAGCCCTGGCCAAAAACTGAAAAAAAAAAAAAATAGTCTTATAAGCACCTTCTGATGCCACACTGGAAGATGCTAGTTTGCGTACACGGAGACGTTAGACCCTAGTACAAATCTTGTTTGCTCTCACAGATACTCATTAGGGGTATCCAGGCCTTGTTTTAAATTATTTACAAATAGGAAAATGTCAGTACTTCTACCCACCCATAGGGATTGAGTAATATCCAATTTATAAAAGAATCCCAGAACTAGAAATGATAAAGCCAGGTCTCAGATCCAGGCCACCTGCTTATAGCTTCTGCCATCTCTTTGGGCAGATTTGAGTAAACTCTGCCTTCCAGAAATTGGCTGTGGTTATTCAGGGATAATCTGGAATTTGGATTTGCCCTAGTGTAGCCTGCCCACTCTCTCTCCTTGGGCAGTTTTCTATAGGTGGGAAGGATGCCTCAGGCCTGGCTCCCCAGTGCCCAGATGTCAGGCTCCAAGGCCCTAACAGGGGCCTTTTTCTGTATAGGAAAATGAGCTGGTACCGAAAGAGGCTGGATATGGCTGCGATGAGGGCATTCAGGCTGATGCCGCTGTCTGCAAGAGCCAAGTTCAGTACAAGTAGGTGGCTGGGAGTCCGTAGCTCTGGGGTCTTGCAGAAAGAGAAGATGGTCAGGCTGTTGATGCTGAGACCTGAGAGAGCTGAAAGAAAGGCTGGGGCTGGCATCAGGTCTGCTGAGGTCCACCTGGGTCTGGACAGGGCCCATGGGGAGGATGGAGCCCCAGCGCCCTCCCAGATAGACAGTGAAGGTGACCAACACAGGGCAGAATGGTTTGTGGTGTAACAATCATCGCCGGGGACACCCACTGAGCACTTATCACACCCCAGGCACCGTGACAAGCACTTTACATGGGTCATCTCATTCAGTCTTTACTTGGGCACACTCTTCCCCATTTACAGCTGAGAATCTGAGTCTCAGAGATTCTAGCCAACTCACCCTAAATACACAGCTACTAAGTAGTAGAGCTGGAACTTGAACTCAGGTCTTTTGAGTTTTAAAATGCCTTTTCCAAGGGCTATGGGGCAAAGTCAGGGAGAGCCTTGGAGATGAGGAATCACCAAGGCTTGGAGTTTGGGATTTTGCCCTGTGCCAGGCAGTGAGGTGAACTTGTGGGCAGAGCTCTCAGGAGGCAGACAGACCCGTCCTTGAATTTTGGCTTGGTCATTCACTTGCTGCCCTTTACGTTCTCTGAGCTTCGGTTTCCCCTATCCAAAGTGAAGAACACAAAAGAATCCTGCCTTAAAAACCATAAGCATTGGCTCGGCGCCTGTGGCTCAGTGATTAGGGTGCCAGGCACATGCACTGGGGCTGGCGGGTTCAAACCGCCAGGCCTGCTAAACAACAACAAAATAACTGGTGTTGTGGCGGGTGCCTGTAGTCCCAGCTACTAGGGAGGCTGAGGCCAGAGAATCACTTAAGCCCAAGAGTTTGAGGTTGCTGTGAGCTGTAACGTCACGGCACTCTACCTAGGGCGACATAGTAAGACTCTGTCTCAAAAAAAAACACAAAAAACTCATATAAGCATTTACCTGGAAAATAATGCATGGAAGAGCCTTCCAGAAAGAGGGAATAGCATGCACAAATAAAATGGTAAAGTTTCATGGCACGTTGGAGGACCTGGGGGTGCTAGATTATAGGGCTCTCAGAAAATGGGGACAGGCTGGGATCAGACAACTATCCAGGGCCTTGCAGGGCATCTGATGGCCATTACTCTTTCTCCACTCTCCGTCCTTATCAGGTGAGAAAATATGTTGATTTTGCCCTGGGTCTTCTCTGAACAAGGGCCGTGTTCCCCATCATTGGGCTGGCTCAGCTTCAGGATTGACATTCTCTCCAGCTCCAAGCTCAGTGAACATTTTAGGGATTCTGGATCAGGGCAGGCACCTCATGGACCCAAGTAACTCTAGAAGGGAAATGCTTAGAGTCATGTGAGGAGACATGGAGGAAGTAGTGGGGGGCTGGAGAGGATGGGAATGAAGAACTAAATGCCCCTGGTGTCTGTCTAGGGTAGCTCTTTGCACTCACTTTCCCACTCACAGCCATCCATTCTAAATGTCAAAGGCGCTGAGGGAAGAGAGTGAAAGAGACTTGGTGACAGTCACATAAGAGCAGGTGGCAGAGCTGTCTGTCTCCAGAGCCTTTCGGGGACCTGATCTTATACGGGATTCTTAGCAGGATTTCCGGAGAGTGGATTACATTTTCTCCCATCTGGAAGGATATGAAAAATCTTAAAGCCTGCTTCTTGGTCATTTCCTGAGCAGATGTCCCCTTCTCAAGGTTTTCCCCCTCCTTCCTGACCTTTGTCTGCCTTCACTGTCTTGGTCCCCAGCCAGCGTGCTGCATCGCACAGGGGCAGCAGTCAGAAGACCCTCTGGGTCCAGGCACAGAGGAGCTGGCAGCCACAGGAACCATCACCCTGCTGGGTTGGGGACCTCTTCTTGCCAGCTGTACAGCTGTGGCTTGGATCCTGAGAACCCACTGGGTCCCTGAATCACCCCAGGTCCTTCCTGGCTCACCTTCTACCAGCAGCACGGTCCCCACAGCCAGAACTTCGATTTCTCCAAAGCCAGCAGGCAGGGTGCCGGGCTCTGCCATTCTCACTGGCTCTCCCGCTGCAGCTCGGCTGTCTCTCTGACTGCCCCCAGCCAGGCCCCTCCCTTTTAAAGGGCCATCCCACGTGAGGGCACATGCAGACCGTGGGCTCCTTCTTGTTCACCCCCTCTAAATGGTCCTCTTGGCCCAAGCAGAAGGAACCCATTCACCAGTTGGACAGTGCAGGCTTTGTGAAGCAGAATGGAGCCATCTCATTCATTTCAGCCCCACTGTGCAGGATTAAGTTTGCGGAATCCAAATGGTGTGTGGCTGAAAGCCAAATTGGAAAGGAGTTGCATAACCAAGGGGGGCCAGCCAAAGGAAGGATTTAAACTGCAGCTGTTCCTGAGAATTGGAGAGGAGCTAGGTCCTTCTATGATTGTAGTTAGGGTTGACCGCCCGTGTGCATGTGTGTGTGCCTACAGGCTCACATGCACGTGCTCACAAGCACTGGGAAAATGATAAGGTTTGGGATGTCACTTGCAGTCAAAGAACTCCAATTGGAAGTAGACAGTAGGATCCTGGTTCTGAATCTGCCACTAATTAGCTAGGTGCCCTGGAGCAGGACCACCTAGGCTCTTTCCAGCTTCTTGTTTTGTAATAGTAATTGTCTTGTCCATATGAGTATGAGTCCTGTTTAGAAGAACACACTGTGTATATAGACTTCAGGACTGTGATTCCTGTCTCCCATAGAGCACTTGAGTCGTATAAGCATAGACAATTTCCCAGGACACTGGCATGGAACAGAGGGCAGATCTCTTCTATAAGTGCCCCAAGCTCCATTAAGAGCTCTGGCTTCTATAATACAAATAACTTCTTGGGCCCAGGGTGCATAACTGGCTCATTACACACTGTTAACTGCTGGCTCAAGGTAAAATATAAATCAGGAAACACTGATCTAGGGTAACTTGACTCATTATCAGATGAAGAATCCAAGCCCCAGAGTACTATAAGCAATGCAGCTAATGTTTATTGAGGTCAGGCACTATGCTAAAGAATCTTCTAACCATGAAGATTAGATATTATTAGATACAACCCCATGAATTAGATATTATTTTCCATTTCTGAGGAGAAAACTGAGGCTAAGAGTAGTTAAGAATCAGCCTGAGGTCACGCAGTGATTCACGGTGGTGATGCTAGAATAAAAGGCCGATCTCTTTCTCCCCAGGCTTAGGCACTTATTGGGATTTTCTGATTCACTCTGGTGGAGCAACTTATTCTGTTTCCTAACATTTTCTACTAATTTCTTTTCTTTTCTTTCTTCCTTTTTTTTCTTAAATTTTTTGAGACAGTCTCACTCTGTTGCCCAGGCTGGAGTGTCATGGTGTCCGTCTAGCTCATAGCACAAATTTCTAGTTTCTACCTAAGGTTGTTGGTTAATACATACATCCTTTTTCCATGCCTCCAAGGTCACAAAAGATGGGAAAGCAGGACAAGGCCAGAAGGGAAGTCATCCTGGGTAGAAGAGACTCGGGTGCTCTATAGGAGACAGGAATCATTGTCCTGAAGTCTATATACAGTGTGTTCCTCTAAACAGGACTTCATCTGATAATGAGCCAAGTTACCCTAGATCAGTGTCCCTGAGGAAGAGGCAGGGATGAGGGAACAGCAGGCTGGTCCTTCGGTTTGGGGAGGACAAGGAGCAGGTGGGAAGCATTGATTGGCTAGATTGGAGGCAAGGAAGGGATAAAAACCAAGCCAGTGTTGTCAGAACAGACCTGGCACAGAGCTGGTCATTTTACATGTGCACTGGGGCTCCAGGTATCTCCCTAGGTCATACTTCACTGGTCTGGACTTGCCTAGGCCCATGGGCATGAGGTACTAGGCAATCTTCTTAGAAAGCCAAAGGATCCCAGGTAGGCCATGCTGGACCAGAGAGCAAAGCCTTGGAGTCAACTGTGAAGACGAACAAATGAGTTGCTTGAGTGTCTACCACTGGGAATCACTCTGGGCCCAGTCCTGTCTTAAAAAGTTATGATGGGATAAGGTAGGGGGTAGGGGAGAGCAGGTAAAAGGTGCCTTTTTTTAAAAGCTCTCGGAGATGGTGCTCTGGAACCCTTCTTGGAGCATGACACCTTGAGGGGAGGGATGCCCTCGGCCCCCATGTGGAGATAGCTGTTGCCTTTGGCATTGGTGGTAACGTCCAGAGGGACTCAATTGACACAGCGGTGTTCTGAGACCAGGTGCCACTGGGTATTCAGGGCAGGCAGCTGTTTGCCCTACAGACTGGGAGCCTGGGATAGTTTCATAAACCCCTGGGGGACACCTCTGAGGTCTTCTAGAAATTTCTGAATCTTTCCAGCTCCTCTAAAAATAGGTACTTGTAAGAACCAGTGACTTTGGGTACTTACTATTTGTGGAAGGGCTCTGTTCCCACAGGCTGTTAAGGCCTGGAAAACTTGGGTTGTTTAATTTTCTTAAACACCCTGGGTGGAGTAACTTTACTTCCTCTTGTCACACGAGCACTGAGAGGCCAAGAGTGACTATGTGACTGACCTGAGGTTGCAGTCTGTAAATAAAGAGTTGGGATTTAAACTCAGGTAGCCTGGACCTGGAACTCGGGCTGCTTATAACAGCTTTATCGCCTATAAGAAGACTTGCTTCATCTCACTACTTTTTCCCTATGAAAGAGTGTCAAGGAAAGAATTTCTAAAGGCCTTTACTAGAAGCCAAGCTTCTGTCCATCTTCCCTGAGCCCAGGTACCCCAGTGGGGTCTGCTGTCCACAGCCAGGTTGGTATGGGGTGCTTTCACGGTGGCAGCCCACCTAGCCAGTCTAGTCTGGACAGCTGCCCACTTGCCTGTCTTGCTGAGCCCTGGCCTCTCTGGGCCTAGGGCTTTTGTTACAGAAGGGGGTCCCCCACCCCCACCCTCAGCACTGTGATTCAGAAAGCAATAAGCCGCTGAGTGCTGTGGCTGGGACTCCCCCTCTAATCCCCAGCCTGTCCGTGTTTATCCTATGGCCTCATGGGCGGATGTAGGGGGCCGATGAGCAAGTGGGCAGCTGCTGGGCTGGCTGGGCTGGTGGGCCGGAGCAGTCCAGGCAGAGGCCCCTGCCCAGGCCAGAGAGGAGCCAGGAGTCATGAGGCTGGCAGTGGGCATGCTCTGGCTCTTGGCCCTTGGGTGGCCCCCCCAGACCCGGAGCTTCTGCCCATCTCTGTGCAGCTGTAGCCTCCATATCCTGGGCGATGGCAGCAAGGCCAGGTATGGCACTGAAGGTGTTGGGTGGCTGCTCAGTCTCCATCAAGGCTGGGTTGGGCGGGGGTGGAGGCAGGCCCTCAGACTGAGGCCGAGTGAGATCCCAGGGGTTGTTTGAGGGTGGTCTGTGTTGCATTATCTTCCAGCAAGTAAGGAGATGGCTCTGTCCAAGAGGTATCAGGTACTGGTACCAGGCAGTCCTTCCTGAGTCCTCCCCCAGGCTTACAGTTGAGAGAAGCCCTTCTTTAAAGGCCCAGGAACTCTTCTCTTTTACCTCTTTCTTCTCTTTGCCTCCTGCTATTCTATCTTCCGTTATTTCCCCAGCTCCTTTTTTTCTTTTTTTGTATGGCCAGAGCCGGGTTCGAACCTGCCATCCTCGGTATATGGGGCCAGTGCCCTACCCACTGAGCCACAGGCATCCCCCACCCCAGGTCCTTCTTCCCCAGACCTCTTCCATTTTCTTTCCTGGCCTCCAAGGGATACCAAGTCACACTTCAGGTGTTTCCTACCACCCCATCCACGATGGGACCACCTGCCTCCTCTCGCTCCTCCCCTGTGGGTCTCCCCTGGCCAGCCACCGGGAGCTTCAGCCTCGACCTCTTTCTATGGGTGCTCCAAAAGCATGGGAGTGCCTGCCCTGTGGCAAGCATGGTGTCTCCACCTCAGCCTCCTCCTGACTTTCATTCATCTTCAGAATATCTTCATTCTCTCCTCCTCCCCTTCCATGGGACAATCTGAGGCCACTGTGGCTTGCAGACCCTTGCTCTTCCTCTTCAGTACATTTTCTTCTTCTCTTTAACAGTCTTTAAACCAGTCTTTCCTCCAGTTTCTTTAGCATATGCGTTTGTGACCTCTACATTCCCTAGCTTGCTCAGGGATTTCATCCCCTGGCTGGGGGCCTTCCCTATCACTTTTCCAACCTTCTGGAATTTCATTCTCTCCTTTGTCTTAGAAGTTAACTATTGGGGAGCTACCGATGGTCTCTGATCAGATGAGCAATGTCATCAGAGCTACCCAATGATTTAGGCAATGGGTGTTGGTTGATTGGAGGACAAGGGGAGCCGTTCTCTGGCTCCATTCTCTGGAGAGGGACCACCAAGAAAGGACACCCTGCATGATCTCAGGAAGAGGAACAGCTCTATTTGGCCAAGTGTCTGAGGCTCTAACTCATATGGAGGGTAAAATCATCTCCCCAAGGGAAGTCAGGCTGAGCCCTAAGCAGGCTGGGAAATAGCCCATGGCCAAGGAAAGTGTGACTAGAGTGACTAACAGCCCCTACCCATCAAAGAGAGCAAATACACACAGCATCATTGGCAGAACCAGTCCTGGAACCCAAGCATTCTGATTCCATTTCTAGAACTTTACCCATTTGGTGAGCAGGGACCAGGGGAGAGGGCCCAGCGGCAGAAATTCCAAGAGAAGTTTCTAGGCTTCTAATGTCAGTCAGTGGCTATTTCCATTTCTGAAGTTGGAGCTTTTATAATTGCTTCCTCTTGCTGAATTGTCCCTTGCTGATGTGCACCAGCCCATCCTCCTGGAGTGTCCTATGGAGGGAATAAAGCCAAAGGCTACAGGAGGCCCTACGTCCCCAGCAGTCAGAGCTACACATAGTGTAGTTAAACCAAGGATCCTTCTGCCTCTCTGATGCCTTCCTCAAATGCTTCTCTAACCAGGGCCTGTCAGAGAGCCCAACCTTTATGTCCGAGCAGCCTGGGAAAGCTGCCCACATCCACACTCCTGAATCGCGAATAGTGTGTGTAGCTGTGGGAGAGCCCAGGCTGGGCACCTGGACAGATGTGTCCTCATCCTCTTCATTGGCATTTTGCCCTAGCAGAAGAAGTTGTGCTATAGGCTTGCACTGGGATCTTCTTTTACCTCTTTTTTTTTAAGAGGTGGGGTCTCACTCCGTCACCTTGGCTGGAGTGCAGTGACATAATTATAGCTTAACCCTAGTCCTCCTGCCTCAACTTCCTGCATAGCTGGGACTATAGGTATGCACCATCATGCCTGCCTAATTTTTTTTTCTTAAATACATGTATTTTATTATTCTTCATTACATTATTTCCCCCCCCAAACCCTCCGTGCTAAGACAGAATTGATTTACAGAAAAGAATACAGAAAACACCAAAGCTCCTGGTAGAGGGAGAGATTTCAAGTGGGGAGAGAGATGCTCTCTCCGTTCCTCTCCCGGTCTTTCCCCGTCTCCTCCTCTAGGCCTCTAGCCTCT
>CAUYRH010004940.1:0-16234 GCA_963574655.1 Perodicticus potto
ATGTTTTTGGGGGGGGCCCCCAATTGGGGTGGGGGGAAGTTAAAAACCCCGCCCCAGCCAAAAACAGAAAAAAAAAAAAAAAAAAAAAAAAAAAAAAGTAAGAGTGATCTGAAAGGGAGCTGGTTCTTACAGAAACTAAATCTCAGATTCAAATCACCTTTACCTTTGCAATTGGCTTAAAATGATTTCAGGCTTATATGGCTTTTTGCGACTTTCCTCATTAAAAAAAATTCATTATAGAGATGATACATAGATTTTAAATTATTTCAAAAGGTTTACATTTGTGACGTCCAGCATTTAATCAAAATTATTGAGGCATATGAGAAAAGCTGCATGAAAGAAGAAAGAACAACAAAGAGATAACAACATGATAGAAAGGACTCCACATATTGAAGCCTGTCTGCAGACCAGACTTTAAATTGACTCCCCTTAATACAGGTATACCCAAAAAAAAAGTCAATATTGAGAAATGTGGCAGATAACATACAGCCATAGACAAGTAGCACATAAAAATTCTACAACTAAAAAACACAATAGCTGGAAGAAAGATCACAGTATGTGATTTCAACAAAAAAGATTAAACACTGCTGAAGAGAGAATCAATAAAGTGGAAGATAGAAAAAGAAAACCATCATAATGAATCCCAGATAGATGAAGGAAGTGAGATAACGTAGAAGAGAGAAGAGAAGAGGCTGGCATTTTGAGAGAAGATCCGAAGGGAATGAGGCGACCAGCTATGCAAATATGTTTGGGAAGAGTAAAGCAGAAGTAAGAGTACATACAAATTCCCTGAGCTAAAGTTGCTACTTTTTTTTTTCAAAGAAAAGCCATGAAGTCATTGCAGTGAGAGCAGAATGAGCTATGGATAAAAGAATAGGAGATGAGGTCACATAATTAATAAATGAGGGAGATACTGTATAACATGAAGCCATTAAAAGAACTTTGGCCTTTATTTAATCATAGAGGGGAAGATACTAGAGATATTCGATAACTTTCAACAGAGAATGGTCAGGCTTATATGATGTCAGGATCACACTGATGATGAGATAAGAATAGGTGAGATGATAGGAGGGGAGCTCAGGAAGGACACAGGGCATCAGTTAGAGACATGGAGGTGGCCATCAGCAAAAGGTACCTGTGGATACAATTTGAAGTTATTGTAATACAAATTTTATAATGATAGAACCAATAAGATTTGATGGTGAATTGTATGTTGTGTGAGGGTCAAAGTGAGGAATTAAGGATTTGGTGTGACCAATGTGAGAGCTGAAAGGATAAAATGGCACATGGGAGAAGAATGCACAGGGGAAAATCAACTTATGCTTAAAATGTCAATTATATAACCCACTGGACGTATTGATAAAACAGTTGGATAAGTGAGTCTGAAGATACAAAATTGGGAATTGCATTTCTGTGACTAGTCAACAAAGCCATTAGCCAGGAAGTGATTGGCCATGGAGTGTGCATATTGAGATAAGGTGTGCAAGGATGAGGAATCCATTGTGAAAAGATACAAGAAAAATGAGGAGATACAGAAGGAAAAGAGATCAGAAAAAGGAGACATAGAAGTAGAACCCCCCAAAGTAAGAAGAAACCCAAGAGATTTCCATGTATTAACATTATGTAAGAAAGTTTTAAAAGAAAAGAGAATGCCAAAGGCTGATAAGTCAAGGGAAGGCAAAAGCTTTAGAACTGAATATTCTAAAGTGGAGGTTATTGGTATTCATAGCGGGAGTTGTTTGAGGGGTGTAAAAGCCCACTAGGAGACTATCAAGAAGCATGATAAAAACACACACATACACACACACACAACTACTGCAGATACACACACACACACACATATTTGGTGTTTTGTTATGAAGGACAGGTGAGAATTGAGTCATGGGGGAAATAATAGCATCAATAGATATTTACTATGAAAGAAATACAATAGAGCATGCATTCTTATGAGAGACATGGGAGATAGGGTAATATTAATTTCTAGGAAGAGGAAAAGTTGCTGAAGGCAAGTCCATAAGTGAATATAAGAAAATAGTATTAGCACACAGCTAGGAGTGTTGGTCTTTGCTGGACGCACAGAGTTCATATATATTATTAAGATAAACATCAATTATATTAGAATAATTAAAGACAAGTGGATAGAAAAGGTCAGCATTATGGACCTTAAGGAGTTTGCACTATGAATATTGCATTTTCTCAATGGAAGAGGGAGAAAAAGGTAAGAGAAGAGATATTGGAGATTTAACAAGAAAGGCTACATCATTGGGAAGTAATCTTCAAGTTATGAGCCTTAAATGAGTAAAACCTTACGTGACTGCCGGAATACACTAAAGACTGAATTAATTGTCAAGAGTATCCTGAATTTGATAAGATCAGTCTGCTAAGTGTATGTTTCCATTTACCAAGTTCAACTGCATAGTTTCAGGGTCCGGTGCAGAGTAGATGAAGCATTAGAGGTAATCAGGACCGAGGTTTACAAATAAGGACAAAGAAAAGGAGAGGGAAAAGGGGCAAAGTGAAATTAAAAATAAAAATGGAAGTTAAATTCTTAGTATAAGGAAAGAAAAGAGAAAATAAAGAAGGTGAGAGAATGTGGAAAAACGAAGTGTATAAATCAAAAATTCTCCTGGGTCTGAGGATTAATTATTATTGGAAGTAAATGAAAAGCTCAGAAGTATAATTGGATAGTGATCAGAGAGCGGGATGCTTGGGAATGGATTGTGGAGGGATTGCAGTTACTGATAATGACAGTCTCTAAGCTGAGGTTTGGGGTTGAACAGATACTGTGTGGGAGCGGAATAGATCCCTGAAGGAGGGAGACTTGAGATGGCCCAGGGTCCTGGAAGGACCACACATGTGTACATTTACATCATCGAGAATTACCTTAGGAGTATGTGGGAATAAGTTAGTAAAAGTCAGTTAAATACGTTCAGTGAAAGTTATTTCTAATGAAAGATGTGCACTTTATTGTTATTTTATATTTAAGATTCACTGCGTTATAAGTAGTTTAAAAATTTATGTATAACCAAAGGAAATGAGAGGAAAGGAAGAAAGGACATCATAATTGATAAGTTGATGTTTAATTTTGTGCATCAATTTGACTGAGTTATGAGATGCCCCAGATAACTGGTTAAACATTCCTCCTGGGTGTGCCTGTGAAGGTGTTTCCAGAAGAGATTTGCATTTCAGTTGGTGGGCTGAGTAAAGGAGGTGGCCCTCCCCAGTGTGGGTGGGCATCACCGAGTCCCTGCAAGCAAAGGGAGGCTGAATTCACTCTCTGCGTGTGATTGCCGTAGCTGATCATTGATCTTCTGCCTTCAGTATTCCTAGTTCTCGGGACTTCAGACCTGGACCACAGCATATACCATTGATCTTCCAGCTCTCAGGCCTTCCAACTACACTACTGGGTTTGCTGGGCCTCCAGATTATAGATAGCAGATCATAGGACCTCTCAACCTCCATAATCACAGGAGCCCATGTGTTATAATAAACCTCTTTTACTATATAAGGTAATAAAACATAACACAAGTTATATATAAAATACCCTTCTATTGGTTCTGCTTCTCTGGAGAACCCTGACTGACAAAATACCCAAGACTGAAGACAGCATGTTTTATTTACCAAGCCATCAGCAGGTGAGGTATTTTCACTTACTGGGTTGGGTAAAAGAATAAATAAGTTAGAAATATGAAATAATGGCAAGTTATTATTTTCAAAGTTTTGTGTTGCATGTTTCTCATAAACATGTAAACATGATAGTTATCTTCACTCATTTCCAAAAACTGAGGCACAGAGAATTTCAATGATTATTAAGGTTAAAGAGCTAAAAAGTAGATGGAAAGGCTGACTCCCGAGACCTTGCCCTGACCCCAACATAAAGTGCCTATTAATGGGCTTGGTACAGACTTACCTTCACAGTGTGCTTTTCCATTTCAAATTTCCTTGGTTTTCCAGATTCACTGCATCCTTCCAAATGGTGATCTTTGTCCTTAAATAAAATCATTTTGTACCTTAGATGATCAATTATGAAGGTGATGAATGGTTGTATTACTTTTCAAAGAGCTTCTTCAGCAAGCTGTCAAGGATAAAATTTCCTCAAAGAGCACTAAGATAACGAATAGCCTTGTCAGAGACCTAACAAGAACTCTTCCTTTGCTAGGGATACGATTGGTTGTCGGGTCTCATCACGTGTTGTTTCTTCATAATTAATTCAAGACAAATATCGAGTTGCATTGATGCTCATTTTAAACAGAATTCTAATGGTCTCTGAGACACTCACAGACATGTCAATGGTGGGTAAAGGAGTGTTCTGGGTAGTTCTCTACTGATTTCTGTATCTCTCATGAAGAACGCTGTATTGCATAGTGGAAATAGAATATTTTAAAAATCTGCTTAATTAAAACCGAATGAGAAAGAAGGTGGTAAAAATATAAAGAAGAAGGCAAAAAACTTAAAGCATCACATGTTATTATGGACCTTGTTTTTGCTCTTTCCTGCGCATTTTCTTCCTGGGATATTTCACAGCCGTCTTCTCCTCCTTCGGGTTATAACACTCAGCTCTTATCCTCATAAAGGTTCTCTTACTATCTTACCCCCATTTTCTTATTACACTGTATCATAACAGCTTATTTCCTTCATTATGAAATTAATAATTATATTGATTTATTCTTTTAACTTTTCCCAAGTACCAGTGGAAGAAGAGATGAAGGAGGTATCTCTGAGCATTGCATCTCAAGGCCTTCAGGAAGTTCCAGTGCAGAGCATGTATTTTAGAAAGTTTGAATACATTTTTCTTTGGTAGGTATTTTGTAATGCAATTTTTAAAAAACCCACTTTTTTAAAGAAAGTCTTTACAGAAAGAAAAATCCCTCAGAAAAATGTTAAAATGCCAACTAATAAATTAGTTAACACAATTAGCAATTAGTATTGACTTGATTCATCAGTATTGCTCGGATAGTTCCTGTTTCAAAACATCTCACGCACTTTAAAGATGAGTGGGACTTTTTAAGATGAGTGGGACTTTTTTAATACATTTATATATTCTCCCTGAATTCTTTCTTCTCATTTTTAACATGCTCAGCTAAGCCTGAAAAATAGGCAAAAGCAGATGCAGGTGCTCCACTGATTCGTGTCTCTCATGAAGAACACTGTATCGTGTAGTGGAAATATAATATTATAAAAATCTGCTTAATTAAAAACAAATAAGAAAGAAGGTGGTGAAAATACGAAGAAGAAGGCGTAAAACTGAAACCACCAGATACTATTATGGACTTTGTGCTTGCTCTTTCCTGTGCATGAATTTTGAGAGTGCTGAAGCTTTCATCAACTCATGGGCCAGGATGCTCTTTAAAAAAATAAGAATGGCCTATTAGATAGAATTATTTGTAATTGTGCAGATAAAATTATCCACCTGAAATAATCCAAGCAATTTTGGCTTGGGACGTGATGATACTGAATTTACCAAAAAAAAGAATGGAAAATTATAAATGCAAAATCAGGCATAAAATACACAGGTATTTAGATAGCAAAGAAATGCAAGAACAGATTAAAACTGGGAGCGAACAAATGTTACCGACATCTAAGTGGTCAGGAAAAATATAATCTTTTTGATTAACTCCTTGCCCCATCAGATAATACTTTTCTCCCTAATTCTTACCATAATATTTCTTGAACACCTTCTTATGTGACAATTTTGTATAATTTTTTTATAAAGGGAATACAAGGTTAATTCAGTTCTTTCTCTAGAAGTGTTTAGCCATTTTTATTTATAACCTCTAATAGTGCCTTGTTATTTTTAAATTCAAGTACATTTTAGAATTTGTGTCAAATTTGAGAGAATGTCTATGAGCACTTCTCTCAAATGAGATGTACGATTTCAGGGCACTTCAAGGGTTCTTCCACAGCACCTAATCTTGTACACTCTTTAAATTGACAACAGTCATTAGCCGTTTGTCACGGATGTTCTGGTTTTAGTGCTGTGAGTTTTATCTTATCTTTGTCCTTATCAGAATTCCATGTCCCATCAGCAAGAAATTTAAATATTTTTCTGTTGTGTTTATATGATTCACTCCACTTCATTAACTGGATTATCAAATACAAAAGCCTATTAATTACTTGTGTTCAACATTTATCTCTTCCTTTACATGAATTGCTGCTTTGGTGTAATCTGAAGTCATTTTTCATTACAGTTAGTGTCTTCCTGTCAGAATTATTTCAGTTTATTATTACTTTTGTTTTGCATTCCATTAGTTTTATCTACATTTTCTCTCAGGATATTACTAAATAAAATTTAATATTCACATGCCCTTTTGAATTCAAGAGTTTTGCAGTTTTTCACCCTTTTTATTGTAACTTTTAAAAAATGTCTATTTTTCCCAAATTATAAGTTTTCCTTTTTTTTTTTTTTTTGCAGTTTTTGCTAGGGCTGGGTTTGAACCTGCCACCTCCAGCATATGGGGCCCTACTCTTTTGAGCCACAGGCACCATGCTCTGTCTTCCTTCTTATAATACCTGGATCCACTACCTTAAATCCCAAATGAGGAGAAATATGATAAAGAAAAATGTAATGAAAAAAAAAAACAGAAATCTTGACTAATTTTGGTCAAAATATGTAAATTTTTAAAGTTAAAAAAATGTGTGTATATATATATATATATATAATTTAAAACACATATAAATATATATATACATATGAATACAATGAGAAATAAAAATTATAGGACGGCACCTGTGGCTCTAAGGAGTAGGGCGCTGGCCCCATATACTGGAGGTGGCAGGTTCAAACCTGGCCCTGGTCAAAAACTGCAAAAAAGAAAGAAAAAAAAATATATGAATATAACCAAGTGAATATGCTGATAAGCTCTCTCTATGGGCATTAGAAGTGAGCAGCCCTGAAGTTCAATCTTCATGAGGTCATGAGGTCCATGGTCCATCAGTTCCTGATCAAAGTTGAAACTGAGACTGTTCTCTCCCTCAGAACAAGGGCTTGATGGACAAGTGTGGAATTTCAGTGCTGATCTCCAAGGAAGATAAGAAACATTTTATTTTCAAAATCCTATAATTGTTTTATAAACAAAAAGAGAAAATTCTAAATACTGCTTTGATGGTACCTCTATTTTCTTAAAATAAGCATTGAAAAAAGTGGTATATTAGATTCACATGGAGGAAGGACAGAAGGGGATTACTGATGTGCACAATGTTAGGATGTACAGCACACTCCATGGGCGAAGGGCTCAACTGCAACTTGGACTTGGCCTAACAGATCAAACAGTGTAACCTAGTCATTGGTACACACATATTAATTTGAAATTATTAAAAAACGAATGCAACTTTAACAACAATGCATAACAAAACCAAGGTTGAGAAAAGCTGGGCATATTTTAAAGTAGACTGTAAAATCCTTGAAGAATTTTGTTTCACTTATTTCTGACTCTTAGGACCTAGCATCCAGATGGGACTCAATAAATAGTTGTGAATAAATATATCAATAAATGAATGGTGTACAGAGTTGGAAATAAGGCTCTAGAAATAATACTCAATAGAAAGGAATAAGAGGTTGACATTAATGAAATAAAAGTCTCCTGATTAAGACAATTTATAATGGGGAATATGATAACTATGAAATAATGATTAATTATTGTTTAAACAATTTAAACATTTCTTTCAGAAAACAAAAGGATGGTTATAAGTTGGGCCATTCCCAGTCAGGAATCCAGTGCTGGAGCAGTGTAACCACCAGAAAGCTGTCAGAAGACAAATCAGTGCCCAAAGGAGAGATGAACAATTACCAATATCACTGTTAGACTAAGGAAGTTAGAGAAGAAATATTATTTTTTTCCCAACTTCAATGTGTCTCTTCTTCTGAACTACATGAACCCACTTCCTTACTAGTATATTATCCAAACTACATAACTTCTCAGCTACATATGCTAATAGTACAATTGTTCTTCTAAGAAATAATCTTTTTTTTTTTTTTTGAGACAAAGTCTTGCTTTGTTGCCTAAACTGGCATAATCATCATAGCTCCCTGCAGCCTCAAAATTCTGGGCTTAAGGGATCCTCCTGCCTCAGCCTCCCAAGCAGCAAAGATTACAGGCATGAGCCATCATACCTGGGTAATTTTTTCTTTTCCTTTCTTTTCTTTTTTCTTTCCTTCTATCTCTTTCTTTCTTTCTTTTTATTTTTTTACAAACAAGATCAGTCTGTTATCCAGGCTAACCTTGAACTCTCAGCCTCAAACAATCCTCCTACTTTAAAGCTGAGATTACAGACTTGATCCACTTGAACCAGAAAATTCATAATTGGGCCAAAGAGTTTCTCTCATCTCAAAAGTGCAAGTTAATGCTCTAACCTTCTAGGATGTGTGTTGATGTGTGTTCATGTAGGTCCGCCTAGGGTGGAGAGGGTTCTGGATCTCAGATTCTATTTTTCCCTACCTCTTCTAAGCCCCAGCTCATCTGGCATTAAAAAGAAAGGCAAGAAAGAAAAACACAAAGGGCAATCATCTTACTTCTAAGACATGAGCCCAGCTTCTTTCTCTTGGTTCTTTTTCTAAGGTCATCATAATAATGGCAGAGGTGGTGATCCACCTGCTTCATCCTCTCAGAGTGCTAGGATCACAGGCATGAGCCACCATGCCCAGCCCTTCCTTGCAGCTATATAAATATTGAATCTTAGCTGAATGAGAATCTGCATATTAGCAACCTCTCTGGTTATTAAAATACACATTAAGTCTGAGAAAAACTGGTCTAGAATAGTAGCTCTCAACCCCAATTGCACTGTAAATTCATCTGGGGAGCTTTGAAAACATTCCTGATTTCATGGCGAACCAAGTGAGAAACTCTTGCGGTTGGGGCCTAGGCATTGATACTTTTTATAGCCATATTTGCCCCTCGATAGAGGATGGTTACAGAAAAGTTATCATGGAAGAGAAAGGCTATATACATGAATTATCTATTAATTCACGGATTTTGAACTTACCAAATTATCACCATCTACTTGGCTCCAGCTAGTTGTTATCATGTAGGAATAAGGGCTGTCATGTTGTCAGATCAATTTTTTAAAATATGCAATAAATCTTGAATTCCTAAGAAATATCTAGATTTTTAAATTTGGGTTAAAATTGTAAATAGAATAAAATAAACTCACTGGAGTTTCAAACATGATAGATTGGATTCCAACTTGAGGTTTGCATTTCAGAAATAATGGTAGTGTTAAGCCCGCAAGCTTTCAGACTCAAATACCCTATTGTGATAGCACGCTAGATTCATCCCTTTTTATCAAGTGTTGAATAACATTAAGTAAGTTCATAATTATTTAAAAAGTAAATTTTAATGAGTAAAATTTCTGGGGATTTTTCAGGGATCAAAACATTCACGTTGGCATTATCATCTTCCTCCCTGTAGGCAGAACTACATAGTACAAAATGATTAGAGGTCAGGAGGGAAATGTCACAGAAAAAGTTAAATTAGATGGATCTGGAGAAAATCTTATGCTTATACCTCTATTTAAATGGAAAACTATTCTCTGTGGCACAAAAATACTTAAAAATCTTTATGTTAAATCTTCCCATCCAGTATGGGAAAGACCACAGATATTATTGACTACTTTTAATTTTACTTTCTATTCTGTCCTCCCTGGTTAAAGTCTCCCTTGACGTGTGACACATTGTTTTTTGTTTTCTTTGGATTAATTAAAAAAAAATCAGTTAAGTGCATTGTAAGGATGAACATGGTAACGTTTTTCTTATATAAAGTGATTTTCCATATCTGTCCTAATGTATTATTCTGTGCAAAAGCTTTTTTATTAAAATTATTTCTGCTATCCCTATGCTAAGGAAAACCTCACTATTTGAATTTGTAGCTAAACACACATACATACGGAGCTGTGAGTAGTCAATGAAGGGAAAAGTCCACCCAGACGATGCTGTTATAAACAACTAGTGACCAGTGCCCTTGGGAGCGCTTCCCCGGTGCAGCCCGTTGATCTCAGGATGGTAGCTTTCTCCCCACCGCACCCCCACTTTCACGTGGACCACCCTGTTAGATGCCCAGCCTCCTTTCTCCACATCTTCCAAAATCAAGGCTTGCTGGTTTCCTGAATGCTGTGTATAGTCCAGGTGGGGCAGACTGGAGCCAAAATGCCACAGGAGGCTGAAGAGGCTCTGGGGAGGACCAGCCAGCAAGACCCCCAAGCACAGGGGCAGGAGGGTCTGAGCTCACATGACAGCTGACATTTCCTGGACCGATAATGGGGCTGGATTCAGTGTTCTGAGACCCTCACTCAACATCCACTGTCTTTTTCTTTAAGTTTTAAAATTATTTTATTTCTAATTATGATGGGTACAATAATAGTTGCATAACTTTATAGCCTACTATTAGGCGAAAAATTAGGGTATTATTTAAAATGCCCAGTCTCTTAATCTATTAACCCAACATTTCTCAGGAAGCCTCTGTCTCACTCATCCCCTTGCCAATCTGCCTTATATGCAACCAATAAAAAAAAAATTGGTTTTTAACCAATACACAAAAGCAGGTGATGAGGCGGCTGAAAGGCTAATCTTTTATTTTAAAACAGTCCTTGATGGTCTAGAAACCAAAATCATTGCAGCTAGTACTCTGAATCTTCTTTCTTTGAGAGCAGAGAGAGTTCTATCTTAAAAAAATGATTTAGGGGCAAGGAAAAACAGTTCTAGTTTATTTATATATATTTATACATAAATATATATAATAATGATATGTATATTTAAATATTCAATTTCCAGGTACACAAAATTGCATTAGATGCATCATATTCAAGACTAGTGTTAAACAAAATCAGTGTCCACAGAAATGTAAACAGAGGAAAGCCTAAATTCCAGAAAGAATAATCAGCAGTACAAAGATGCCCCCCCAAAATGAGGATTTACAATCATCTCCAGGTAGAACAGTTAGGGAAATCCCATGTTTTCCAAATGAGAAGAGAAAAACATACCTACCTGTTGAGTATCTAGTTAAATCGGAAGATGTGACTTCAATTACATATCTACAGGTAAATATCCTTGCTAGCTGTAAAGGAGACATTTTTTCTCAAGTAAGCTGAATCAAATGCTACATTGAATTCTTCTGAGGACCCAAGTAATAGCCCTTAGTTAGCCAAGATGAGCTGCTTAAATTTGAGAAGTGCTAACAAGGCCACTCTTGTCTTAAATTCACAATATATTTATTTATTTTCTTCAGACAGAGTTTGACTTTGTCACACTCAGTAGAGTGCTGTGGTGTCATAGCTCATAGCAACCTCTTGGGCTCAAGCGGTCCTTTTGCCTCAGCCTCCTGAGTAGCTGGGACTACAGGCATCTGCCACAACGCTGGGCTAGTAGTCTCGCTCTTGCTCAGGGTAGTTTCTGAACTCCTGAGCTCAGACGATCCACCCACCTTGACCTCCAAGAGTCTGGGATTACAGGCATAAGGCATGGTGCCCGGCCCCATAGTTATCATTGTTGATGGTGCCTGTCATACTATTGACTTCAGAAGATTTATCGAAAGTGTAAAGGAGGAAATAAAGGTGCTCCCGACTGAGTTCTGGATCTCAAAAGCGTACACCTGAGACTTTATAAGAAAATACTGATATTTTTAACTTTAAGGTAAAAAGGGGAGAATTCAGTGTTGGTGTGAGAATATTTTGTTTATCTTGCCTAATAAAGACTGAACTGGTTACATAAATAATCTTAAATCACTAAACGTGAACACTATTCAGTCTTCATTCAACAATCATTTAGTGCCTCTTAGGTATCTGCCAGGTTCTGAAGACACATCATTAACAAGAGAAAAATTTCTCTCAAAGAACTTCATATTGAAGATGACTGACAATTACTTAAGGAATTATCATGAGATATGAAGGGGCTGTTAGGGACTTCTTAGCTTGTGGATGGAAGATTGGTAGACATAGAATAACACTGCATCCTACGGGCAACCATCCTCCAAGCCACTGACACTCCAGAGCGTTCACTGAGTAGGAGAAAAGAGAAGAGAAACCTCAGGACACATCACAGTGTAACAGCCCAGTGTCCTCTGGACTCCCTCCTCTCTCAACCCACACCCTCGCAAAATCCAAGCATTTACATTCCTCTCTGCAGGACGATCATAACCTAATGCAAGTAGATCTCAACATTGGCTTCACATTAGAATGATCTGGGTACCTTTGACCAAAGCTCTGTGTCCGGGTCATACCGCAGACCAATTGAATTTGAGCATCTGGCTGTGGGATTCGGGCATCAGTGTATTTTATAGCTGTCTAGGCTGGTCCCCATGCAGGCATGGTTGCACACCACTGCCTTAGAGCATTCAGCAACCCAAACTTGGTCATAATTCAAAACATGACTTCTTGCGCCTCAAGCGTGACCTCTTTAAAGAGCTTTAATTTATGGCTCCTCCTAAGCAATTCAGATCAAATGTTGTGGTGTGCTGAATGCAACCAAGTAAGAAAGAGAATCTTACAGATTTTAGTCTGGAAGGGTCAAAGATAGCCTTGCAGTTTCTAGTCCGGACAGATGGTGGAAGCTGTATTTTTCATTGAGATAAGGAATCTAGGGAGGGAAGTAAATTTAAGAGCAATGCAGAATGTTTGGAGGAGTTTGGCAGGTGTGCGTTGTCTACATCTGAATACCACTAATTACATATAGCCTGTAATATGTGTGTGATATTATAACTAATGGTTGCTAGAGTACTTAACACAAATGAAATAAGATAGTTTTAGAAAACTAGTTGCTGTTTTTTAGTAAGACAATGAAATCAGTTGTATTATTTTTTTTTTCAATTGTATTATTTTTAACTGAAAGCAATCAGAGTCCACATGTTAAAGAAAACTATTATTGTGGCCTTTGATAAGAATGGTAAGGCAGACTTATTTAAAGGAAATCTTTGCAGTAAGTATAGGGGCCACTGCATTGGGGAAGAGAAATTGGAACAACTCTGATTTCAACAAGAATAACTGGGAATTTTAACCAAGGGTAGGGTGGGTGTCAGTGGCTGGAAAATTGTTAAAACATCAAAATAAGGGGTTTCTGGCTAAACTGACTTGAGGGGATTATGACTAAAGGCAGGCCAGGGTGATAAGCTACACAGAGTTGTCTAATACTTAACCCAAGGATGGGGGATTTTCAATGTACTGAATTATCAGAATTCTCATTCAAAGTGGACAAAAATGGAAACCCAGGGTCAGGCTAGTTCTGAAGAGCCTGACTGAAATTTTGTTTAAGAAGAAAGTCTTTATTCAACGTCAAGGAGGAATCATCATTTCTAATGAGGGCAGTGTTTCTAAATTATTATATTAAAATTAAGAGAATCTTATTGCATAGTTATACATAGTTACATGCTCTATTTAGGGGGGATTAAGTCAACATTATAAAATAGTCAATTCATTTTATAAAACATATCTTTGCCTTGTGTTGAAACTTACATTCTCATAACCAATGAATCATCAATTCTCAGTGGTATTCTGCAAGTAATGATGTTTCTCCCTAAGTATAGCTGGGAGGGAGCTTTAAAAAAAAACAAAATGAAAGTAATTATTATTTTGTAATTGAACACGTCTGAATAAGAGCAGCCTTTCAGTCAGGGTTATGCCCGTGTTCAATAGCACAGAAAATTTTCCTTAGATTTCCTCACACTGTGATTTTATGTACTTTCCTTTATAATTTTATATAATATCTTATAGTTTCCACCATTTTTACATTCCTTTTATGCTATTCTTACCAGTAAAGTTGTCAAAAAAAACGGTGTTCTTAAGCTTCAATCCATTTAATATGTTCATACCCGGTGTGTAAATGTAGTTTTAAGAATTCGTTTTTAACAAACAATGTATGTGCCATAACTTAAGATTCTTTCATGGCATTGGTTAGACATTAACGTAAGAGAAATGGCACATTCTGAGTCCTTTTACTTTCAAAGCCATGCATGCAATATTCTCCCCAAAAAAGAATGACTGGATTACATGTTGGTTATTAAAGTGAGGTTTATTATGCTGTTCAACAAAAGTGCATTTAATAGCATTTTCATTATACTCAAATCATTTCCAGAGTTACACACTTAAAAAGTAAATGAAGTGTAGTCCTGTAGAGAATTACTCCTATGTGAATTCAGGCAAAGTAAGAATAGTGTATTATTCTTAATAGAAAATCCTAAATATGTATTTGAGCTATAAATACATGTAAAGATATATGGTATGTTTTCTAGGGGTATTTTACTGTGAAGTTAAAGGTGGTTAAGGCACAAAGCCATAAAAAAATGTAAATGTCTTATGGAAAATGGGTGACACGCTGCTGAATTGCTGCAGCCCTGTTTTAGCTGATCCCTGACATGGCTTCATTTGCTCCATGAAACACCCACATTTTTTTGTGTCTTGACATTCAGATGAGTGATGCTATCTCTCTTACTTCTCTTAAAAGAAACTGGGATACTTTCTGCTGTTAGCAAGAGTACTAAGTGTGTCTGTGTACATAATTTTTTGGACCCTACTTCTTGTCTTTATTCTTTGGGATTAGGTGAACTTCTTTCACAAATTATATCGTAACAAGCCTACTAAGCAGCTAGCATAAAGAGTAGAAGAAGACAATGAAAGAGAAAGTAATATTTGTTTATACTGTGTGTGTAATATAATATTTATAATCAATAGATAGTGATGAAAAACAGGGGACTGATTTTGTAGTCTTCTATTCTGGAATGATCAAAAGTTAACCTAAAATGAACAAACTATGCATTTTTCCAATTCAAAAATTACTTAGATTGATAAGTAAATTTAAAAAAATAATGAAATAACATTTTACTCTATTATGTAATACCCATTGATAGAGTGTGTTCCTCTATATTATTCAGTCAATTCCTTCTGCTTTGAATTGTAGCAAATTTGTAAGTAATTTTAAATTTATAATTAATTTGATAACTCAATCTTTTTTATTCTGGATTCCTGCCTCAGTAAGGAAAACCTGTGTGGATTTATAATCTGAAAGAAATCAGATCAGACCAAAAGAAAGTGAAGCTACTGATCAGAAAGTAAACTGAAAGAAATGAGAAAATGTGACCCAGAACTCTATTATTTTATATATAAGAAGCTCTCAACCCCCAGCTGCTTATTACTATGAAACTGACAAGACTACTTAAAGTGTGTTTTCAGAAACTGAGTTTCAGAAGAAAGCTCATCGCATATTTTATTTTGAAAACAAATTCTATTATGGCCCTGAGCCTTGCCTAACTGATGGTAAACACACATTTATTTATAGTAAAACAGTACTTACTTGACAGAATGAAGTATTTAATAAACCCCCTGGAATTAAGTAATATTTAAAGGTTTTAGGTCAAAAAATTTAATGAACACATCATGTAAAATAACATTTGCTTTATGTTGTTTTTTAATTTTTTTAAATTTAGAAATTAATCAAATGTGTATGCAAGTATCATGTCTGTGGGATAAGAATTTTAAGTGATTGTAACAGATGTATGTTTGAAATGAATCTGCTTATCTTAACATTCTTTAATATTATTTTCAGTATTATTTATTACTTTCCCTTGATCCTTTCTATTTTAGTTTTCTCTTTTGGCTCTATACAATTTGAATAAATATGAATGGTGATAATATCCGAAAAGCATAAGCTACTAAAAAACATGGATGAACAGTTCCTTTTTTAATGATACATTTTAGTTTTATTTTGAAAAAAAATCAATATAATTTTGACAGAGTTTTTTTTTTTGATAACTTCATTAATACAATAGAACCTCCATAGCTGACCACCTCTCTGTATTGACCTCCTCAAGTTGAATTAATTTTCATAGACTGGAAATGCACCATGTGTCAATATTAGTACAGTAGAACTAGGTCCTTATACTGACTACTCAATATGTTGGCCATTTTGTCACAGTCCCCGGGTAGGGCGGGGAGGCAACCTACAGAGGCCGTATTTGTCTCTGCTGTAGTTGTCTTTGAGATTAGATTGCCTTTGTTTTAAGAAGAGTAGTACTAAGGTGGAGTCTGTGGCTCAAAGGAGTAGGGCACCAACCCCATATACCGGAGGTGGCGGGTTCAAACCCAGCCCTGGCCAAAACCTGCAAAAAAAAAAAAAAAAAAAAAAAAAAAATAAGAAGAATAAGATTAATACTAAAAAAACTGAATAATTTTTTGATTTAAAAATTATCTAATAAAAATTTCAACTATGTATTTATGTTGCCCGATGAAAAATTTGGGGGGAGATTGGTTAAAAACGATA
>CAUYRH010004942.1:0-10382 GCA_963574655.1 Perodicticus potto
GGCTCGGCGCCTATGGCTCAACAGGCTAAGGCGCCAGCCACGTACACCTGAGCTGGTGGGTTCGAATCCAGCCTGGGCCCGCCAAACAACAATGACAGCTGCAAGCAAAAAATGGCCAGGCGTTGTGGCAGGCGCCTGTGGTCCCAGCTACTTGGGAGGCGGAGTCAAAAGACTCGCTTGAGCCCAGGAATTGGAGGTTGCTGTGAGCTGTGATGCCATGGCTCTCTATCCAGGGTGACAGCTTGAGGCTCTGTCTCAAAAAAAAAATAAAAAAATAGAAAAGCTCAATATTGATTTTTTTTTTTTTTTTTTTTGAGATTGAGTCTCAAGCTGTTGCCCTCGGTAGAGTGCCATAGCATCACAGCTCACAGCAACCTCCAACTCTTGGGCTTAAGTGAGTCTCTTGCCTCAGCCTCCCAAGCAGCTGGGACTACAGGCGCCTGCCACAATGCCTGGCTATTTTTTGTTGCAGTTGTCATTGTTGTTTTAGCTGGCCCCCTACCGATTGAGCTACAGGTGCTGCCTCAATATTAACTATGAAAATTCAATGTATTTTTTAATATTCCAGTTAACTCATTAATCATTAACACTGTTCAATACATACAATTTCAAGGACTCAGTAAGTGCCAAATTTTATAAAACTAAGAGAAGGAATTTGCTATTATAATTTTTGTATGTTATGTATTTATTTATACACAGTCTCATTCCATAGAGAATTTCCAATAGCTTATAACAAAATAGTTCAATAAAAACAGGATGTGGAAAAACATAAATGACAGTAAAGGGTCAAGATTCAGGTAAAATTGAACAGAAATGTAGTTGCTTAGAAACCCCACAGCTGGGCAGCACCTGTGGCTCAAAGGAGTAGGGCGCTGGCCCCATATACTGGAGGTGGTGGGTTCAAACCCGGCCCTGGCCAAAAACTGAAAAAAAAAGGAAACCCCCCACAGCTGTTGTATCTGAATCACAAATTTGGCTTTGAGCTTTCTGTGGGTTACAAAGTTAATTTTCACAGACAGAAAACACACAAATTCATAAGCCTTTATAAAGACTTCCTGTTACTTAGCTCTAAAGTAAAATCTTCATTTAAGGCTTCACACATGACTCAAGAAATGGACAGGGCCTGAAAACCACCATTATTGCAAATGAAGTGATGAATTTTCAAAGGCTATTTCAGTCCTTATCATTTACCAGGTATGAGACTGAGAGTATAAAAACTAGTTGGGACTATGCCATAGTAGTAGCCAAGGGAGGAAAGTTAACCATTTTGAGTTAATTTAATTGAATAATTAACAATGTAAATGTGTAGAACTTTAAAAAGTACAAAAGTATGTATACTATGTGAAACTGTAATTCTCCTCATTGTCCACAGCCATCTATGTTCCCTTCCCTAAGGCAACCACTCTATCAGTTTCCCATAGTAACTTAGAGATCATTTATACCACTAGAGTATATTCTAAATACTTTCTCAGAGTGGTGTAAGTTGGCATTTCTAGGAATATGGTCTATGAGTTTTGGCTATGAAAAAAAAAAGCCCACATCAAATATGGAGAGTTTTAGAAATTTTATCAAAACATAAGAGAGGCCAAGACTTAAAATTTCTAAAAAATTTCAGTCACTGTATGATAAACAAAAAAAATTAAAGATCAGATGATATCTGTGCTTACCATATTAATAATAACATTTCCATCTTTCTACCAAAGAAAGGATTCATGTAGGCTGGGCACGGTGCCTCACGCTTGTAATCCTAGCACTCTTGGAGGCTGAGGCTGGGTGGACTGCTTGAGCTCACCAGTTCAAGACCAGTCTGAGCAGAAAGCGAGACCCCATCTCTACTAAAAATAGAAAAACTGAGGCAAAAGGATCGCCTAAGCCCAAGAGTTGGAGGTTGCCGTGAGCTATGATGCCACAGCACTCTACCCAGGGTGACAGCTTGACACTCTGTCTCAAAAAAAGAAAAGAAAAGATTCATGTAGAGTGTTACCATATTTATACCTCGTAAAGCTTTACAGTCAACTATTTCCACATGGGCATCCAGGGTGTCAAATGCTTCTTTACAGACCGCTTTGGCTAATGTTGATTTTCCACTTCCCTAGAAAATAATTGTTTCATAAGAGTTTGCAATATATTCAATCACAGAAATATCTTCTGTCATTGAGATAACCACCAAGATTCAGACTCCTCAATTAATAAGTATAGCTCATTGTAGAGGCTGGGTGGAATATGCAGGCGTTACAGAAATATAGGTCTTTTCCTTTAAACTGGTAATATGCTAGAAGCTGGCTACATCCAATGTCCATTACAGTATACAGACATAAAATAAACATCAAATTCATTTTTTATGATTTCTTAGTTAAAACAATCAATAATATTTCAATTTTGACCTTTAAAAACAGATGTTTCACTAAATATTAACAGAAGGGAATATGCATGTTAAATAAATTTTCTAGATAAATGAAACTTATTCTCATTTAATTTCAATTTTTTTTTTTGATCCCCTCAGGTAGAGTGTCACCCATTTGAGGTAGTAATTCATTATCACTCCCCCAATACCAAATGAATGCTATCCATATTTCATATTGATAACCCTATGTAACATTTGATCAAAACCCAAAGAAAGAGAAATTAAAAGTTATTCATGACAGTGAGCATATTTAAGTACACACCTTTCCTCCGGTAAGTAAAATGGCTCCATTCCTAAGCCCTGCCACAAGGGACATCAGCTGCCGTGACAAAGGGCGTCCCAGGAGGCTATAAGTGATGTGCTCCAGGAAGGCTTTGCCTAAGGAATTCACTCCTCTGCAAAATACATAAATTGTTACATGATAAAAGACTGGAGCAGGATAAAATCCAGCTATAAGAAATGCTAAAACTTTTCTTCTCAGTCTAGTTAATGAATTTTTTTTTTTTTTTTTTTTTTTAGACAGAGCCTCAAGCTGTCACCCTGGATAGAGTGCTGTGGCATCACAGCTCACAGCAACCTCCAATTCCTGGGTTCAAGCGAGTCTTTTGCCTCCGCCTCCCAAGTAGCTGAGACTACAGGTGCCCGCCACAATGCCCGGCCATTTTTTGGTTGCAGCCGTCATTGTTCTTTGGTGGGCCCGGGCTGGATTCAAACCCGCCAGCTCAGGTGTGCATGGCTGGCGCCTTAGCCAGTTGAGCCACAGGAGCCGAGCCTAGTTAATGAATTTTTAAAGAGTAAAATCTTAGAAATTCTCCTTTACTTGCGAGAATGTAAATATTAATGCCAAATATGATCCCTAACATGTGCAGTAACTAAAAGTTTGTCCCTAATAGAACTCCTTGAAGACTCTGTCTTAACACAAACACCCCCTAGTGATTTTTAGTTAGATAATCAACATAATCACAATTGATGCTTTTGAAGTGCTTAGGATAACTGAAAACATCGTCTTAAATATCACCTTCAAATCCAGTTTCAATCTGTAGAACTTAATTTTAACCTACTTATTGACTCTGACTACTACTTTATTTATGATAATAGAAATAATAAATTCCTAAGATTAGAGTCTGGACTGAAGATATTTTACTTTATATTAATGGTTTTTTGTGCTATATTTAAACATTTTTAGCTTACGATTTAATTCTTTTACTAAAACATTTACAAATTATAATTATAATTATAATTATAATTATTACAGGAAATCATATCACTACTGTTACATCTACCAAAAGCCTCTATGAAGAGTTCTAAGAGGAAATGTTTAAATGAGATTCTCATACTGCATAAGAAATAAAGAACTTAAGAGGAGCTTCTTGTTAGATTTGTTTTAAATGTTTATAAAAATATAAATAATCCCAATTTTACTTCCCAGTAATAGTGAAGGAATAACTTAATTTGAAATATTTTCAAACATTCCATTCATGTTTTTGCATTTAGCTTCTAAAACATATTTATTTGTTCCAGAGATTATTGTTTTATTCAAATACATATAATCCAGGTTTTTTTACTTTCTTCTCATAGTATCAACTCTCAAAGAAAAATTTCTAGTAAGCTTTAGATTTATAGTTCTCTAAGAAGATTAGGCAAATTACAATACTAAACTAGATGTGAAGATAAAGACAATCTTTGGAAAAATATCTACTAATGCATTAGGAAGACAACTCATTGACATTAACATGCACTTTAATATTTACACATGAAAAGCCTGCCAGACATATTGTCAAAACATGTCTCTGTTTTAAACGTACTAGTTTGGCCATAACTTCTTACCCCAAAGAGTTCAGCTTTAAAAAAGGAAGAATAAAGTCAATTTCCTCACTGTTTTCTTCTTTTACCATAGCATCTAGAAGGACCTATAGTAGCAAGGAAAAATCAGTTTTACATTTCAAAGTATGTCTTTTGCCTGTTTTTCGAGGGTCCCAGAAAACTGAACTGCTGATTCTGTTACACCAGAGAGAATAAATAAATTATGCATGCAAGGTAATTACTTAAAACAACCTTGACAATAATAATTTATTAATCCAGGGAACATAAATATTTATGTCAATAAACAGAAAGAAAGTCATCTTAATACATTTAGCAGATATATCTTTATGTGCAATTGTAATTTGTGTCAGAATTATTCTTTTTACAATTCTTTCATTTGTATCTTTTCTGAATTGTATTGCTTCAATTATATTTCAAAAGTAAAGAAACTGGGCTCGGCGCCTGTGGCTCAACGGGCTAAGGCGCCAGCCACGTACACCTGAGCTGGCGGGTTTGAATCCAGCCCGGGCCCGCCAAACAACAATGATGGCTGCAACCAAAAATGGCCGGGCGTTGTGGCGGGCGCCTGTAGTCCCAGCTACTTGGGAGGCGGAGGCAAGAGACTTGCTTGAGCCCAGGAATTGGAGGTTGCTGTGAGCTGTGATGCCACAGCACTCTGTGTAGGGTGACAGCTTGAGGCTCCGTCTCAAAAAAAAAAAAAAAGAAAGAAAGAAAATTACAGTCAAGTCAGCAATGACAGCAAATCCTCCTAAAAATTTTGGGAGTTCCAGCTTCTTATGTTGTATATAGTGGGGATGATCAGAAATTGCCTTGCATTGACTGGTAAAAGACTGAATTCTCAATAAGGCCCAACATCACTCAATTTATAAATATCCAAGTATAATTGGAAACAGAAGTAGGGTGACCCCAAATGTCCTAAATTTGCCTGGGATTGTTGGTCTTCTGATTCAGAGAATTTGAGTTTTTGTCTGTTCTGGAACTAGAACCAACTAAACTCTTCCAAACGTGGGGTTTTGGGGGTGGTCGTGGTCTTGATGCCTGACTAGAGTATAGTGGTATCAACTTAGTTCACTGCAGCTCTGAACTCCTGGGCTCAATTGATCCTCCTGCCTCAGCCCCCTGAGTAGTTGAGACTACAGGTACAAAACAGCACACCCAGTTAATGTTTCTATTTTTTGTAGACATAGGATCTACTGTGTTGCTCAGGCTGGCCTCAAATTCCTGGCCCAAAGTGATCCTCCCACCTCAGACTCACAAAGCGCTAGGATTACAGCCATGAGCCACCATGCCCAGCCTCTTTGCCATAAACTTCAAAATGTCTGTTTTTCTCCTGGGTGCAGTGGCTCACACCTGTAATTGTAGCACTCTGGGAGGCCGAGGCAGGTGGATTGCCTGAGTTCAGGAGTTCAAGACCAGCCTGAGCAAGAGCGAGACCCTGTCTCTAAAAATTAGCTGGGTGTCATGGTGGGCACCTATAGTCCCAGCTCCTTGGGAGGCTGAGCAAGAGGGTCTCTTGTGAGGAGAGGAGAGGGCACATGGAGGGAGGGTATTTGGTGGGCTCTCACCTAGTGTGCACAATGCAAGGGTTCATTTCAAAACAACTAAGAGTATAGAAGTCATACCACAAAAATGAGTAAGAGAGCGGATGGTTATGTTAGTTTGATTTAAGCGTTCCACATTGTATACCAAATCATCACACATACATCCCATAAATGTATACAGTTATGATTTAATAAAAATTAAGTTTAAAAAATTAAGTGTAGGGCAGTGCCTGCGGCTCAGTGAGTAGGGCACTGGCCTCATATACCAAGGGTGGTGGGTTCGAACTCGGCCCCGAACAAATTACAACAAAAAAAAATAGTTAGGCAATGTGGTGAGTGCCTGTAAGTTCCGTAGTCCCAGCTACTTGAGAGACTGAGGCAAGAGAATCACCTAAGCCCAAGAGCTGGAGGTTGCTGTGAGCTGTGACGCCATAGCACTCTACTGAGGGCTACACAGTGAGACTCTGTCTCTAAAAAAAATAAAAAATAAAAAATTAAGTTTAAAGAAAGAAAAAGAGGGTTGCTTGAGCCCAGGAGTTTGAGGTTGCTCTGACCTATGACCATGGCACTTTAATGAGACTCTGTCTCAACAACAACAAGAAAAACATGCAGCGCCCATAACTCAGTGAACAGGGCACTGGCCACATACACTGAGGCTGGCAGGTTCGAACCTGGCCTGGGCCAGCTAAAAAAACAATAATGACAACTGCAACAAAAACAACAAAAAAAAGTAGCTGGGCATTGTGGCCGGTGCCTGTAGTCCCAGCTACTTGGGAGGCTGAGGCAAGAGGATCGCCTAAGCCCAAGAGTTTGAGATTGCTGTGATCTGTGACACGATGGCATTCTAACCAGAGCAATAGCTTGAGACTCTGTCTCAAAAAAAAAAGAGAGAGCTATGTCTGTTTTAAAATTCAAAAACTAGGGTGGTTGCTGTGGCTCGTGGAGTAAGGTGCCAGACCATTATACCGAAAGTGGCGAGTTCAAACCCAGCCTCGGCGGAACTGCAAAACAGAAAAATAGCCAGGTGTTGTGGTGGGCGCCTGTAGTCCCAGCTACTCGGGAGGCTGAGGCAAGACAATTGCCTAAGCCCAGGAGTTGGAGGTTGCTGTGAGCTGTGTGATGCCACGGCACTCTACCGAGGGTGATAAAATGAGACTCTGTCTCAAAAATAAATAAATAAACAAATAAATAAAGATAAGGTAACTAAGGCACAGAAAGGTTAAGCATCTTACACAAGTTAACACAGCTAAGTGATAGAGCCAGAGCTGAAATCAGGCAGTATATTTCCATGCCAGAGCTCATAATCTCTTCCTTATACTATCTTTTGTTATAGTTAATTCCTAGCCCTTCTATTTACCGTCCAAATTTGAAACCAATTGAGAAGTAGACACAGGAGTTAGCGATTAAAAAGTGTTAGCTTTCTTTCTGTTGAAAGCCAAGTTGTAGGACATACAGCCAAGTTGACTTCCTAATAGTCTCTGGACAGACTTACCCGCCCCCCCACAGTTGCAGACCTCATTCCTACACAAATACAAAGCATGTCTGCTAAGGTCACAGCATGGTGGAAACTGAAATCAGAAGACCTCCCATCTGCAAGCAGGCAGGTCTCAAATGCACAGGGGTGGCAAGCCCACAATTGCCCAATTCCTTCTTCCAAACTCATCAGCCAGACAAAAGTCACTCTTCTTCCCTCAGTTGAGGAGGGACTAAAAGAAAGAAGCTCACACATTTTCCTAATGAAAATCCCTCCCCATGGGCTCAGCATCTGTTGCTCAGTGGTTATGGTGCTGGCCACAGACACTGGGGCTGGTGGGTTTGAACCCTGCCCGGCCTGCTAAACAACAATGACGACAATAACAACAAAAATAGCCGGGCGTTGTGGTGGGCGCCTCCTAGCTACTTGGGAGGCTGAGGCAAGAGAATCGCTTAAGCCCAAGAGTTGGAGGCTGCTGTGAGCTGTGATGACACAGCACTATACCAGGAGCAACTAAGTGAGACTATGTCAAAAAAAAAAAAAAAAAAAAAAAAAAAAAAATTCCTCCCTATGGAAACATGTTAAGTAGGAAATAAGTATTTCCTTACCTCGAACTTAGTAGTTCAACTCTAAGAATGAGAAAATAGTAGTCTCTCTCACACACACACACAGAGCGGTTTTGAGGCTTCCCAGAAAGCATTTATAATATTTAAAATTGAAGTACCTCCAAGAGGGCCTGGAGGACAGAAAATCTAAGAGAGAAAACTCTTCCCCAAGCAGCATGTAACTGAGGTCATCCACTTAGAGCGCTAAGCACGTTTCCTGGAGTGCTAAGTGGTCAATTAATCTTCTTAGCTATCATCATCATCATCATCATGGTTGTTTTCCTGTATTTAGCTACAATTCACTTTCTGTATGCAAACACAAAACAAATAAGTAAAACCATTTAAGTGGATTCCTGACCAAGTCCTGTGCAGAGGACAGAAACATTTTACATTTCAAAGCGCTGTGAATTTTGCACAGCAATTAAACATGTATCATTTGATCCCCAAAACAACCCTGCAAAGGCAGATATTACAATGGAAACTGCATCTTGTGCAGGAGTTAAATTCTAAAGTAACATGTAAGGTAAAAAAAAAAATCAAATATAAAATTAGCTACAAAACCCCTTAAACTTGCCCTAGTATACAAGCATACCATCTCTCTATTAATCCACTAGCCAGCTTTTTGTTTGGTTGAGCTCTAAATGTAATAGCTGACTTGCATTTAGAGCTGTGTTTGCAAAAAATAAGGGCAGTATATCTAAACACCATTTTTAAGGCCGGGCACAGTTTGTAATCCTAACACTCTGGATGGCAAAGGTGGGTGGATTGCTTGAGGTCAGGAGTTCAAGACCCGCTTGAGCAAGAACAAAGCCCTTCTCTACTAATAATAGAAAAAACTAGCTGGGCGTTTTAACAGGTGCCTATAATCCCAGCTACTTGGGAGGCTAGGGCAGGAGGATTGCTTGAGCCCAAAAGTTTGAGGTTGCTGTGAGCTATGATGCCACTGCACTTTACCCAGGGTGACACAGTGAGACTCTGTCCCCCCAAATTAAGAAAAAAACACCACCAGGGGCAGGGTATGGTGGCTGACGCCTGTAATCCCAGCACTCTGGGAGGCTGAGGCGGATGGATTGCCTGAGCTCACAGGATAGAGACCAGCCTGAGCAAGAGCGAGACCCTGTCTCTAAAAATAGCCGGGCATTGTGGCAGGCACCTATAGTCCCAGCTACTTGGGAGGCTGAGGCAAGAGAGAATTGTTTGAGCCCAAGAGTTTGAGGTTGCCGTGAGCTATGATGCAAAAGCACTCTACCAAGGGCGACAAAGTAAGATTCTATCTAAAAACAAAACAACCCCCCCCACACCATTTTTGACAGTGAGTTACCCACACTATAAAAGGCACAAGGGAACTGAGATTAACTATCGAAACAGACAACCTCGGCATAGCTTCATATTTAAATGGTTTTTCATTCTCTCTCCCTCCCTCTCCATTATCTTTTAAATGGTGTTGGTTTAATTGGAGTAAGTTAAACAGATATGTACATCTCCACTAGATTATAATAATCTAAGTCCACAGCCAGCAAACCCAAATCATCTGACTTCTATCCCATCCTTCTTTAATGATACATCCCCTCCTCCCATTAACCAGATCACGTAACTGAGGCGGTTTTATGAGCTCAAAATTAGGCGTTGACCTAATCAGATCCAATCTAAGCAGACAGTGACTTCTAGTGAAATCTTAGAGTCAACCTAGAAAAACCTTAAAATTAGTCCACCTAAACCAGAGCTCGGCAAAAAGACATAAGGCATATGTCCTTGTTCTTGTGAAAATGCTATCATATCTTTAATGACCATTGTCAAGACCTCTCATCCACAAGACTGAAAAATACCCTGAAAGTGAAAACGTGATTTACCAAGCAGCACTACACAGTAAATTGTTCCACATTTGTTAAGTTGTGGGAACACAAAAATGATACCTAGATCAAACAGATAGAAGGGACTGTGCTCTCAGCAACTTCATTTTTAAATATGAAGTGTGACAACTATTTGGTCTATATCAGAGAAAAAAAATAAAGGTTGCCTCATGAAAATTTGACCACCATGAAGCAGCGCGGCTGTGCAAGTAACAGCTGCCGTGTCTGAGTGCTCCAAATGCATCATGGTGAAACTTCATGTTACGATCCCCATAGTGTAGATAAGAAAACTGGGATCAGAGAGGCTGAGTAATTTTGATCAAGGTCACACAGTTAGGAAATTGCAAAGCCAGGATTCAACCAGAGGATTATCAAACCCGAAGCCTGTGCTTTTTCCAGAATATCATTCTCTGTCTTTAAATAAGAAACCTTCTTGGCTTGGTACCTGTAGCTCAAGTGGCTAAGGCACCAGCCCCATACGCCTGAGCTGGTGGGTTCGAATCCAGCCCGGCCTGCCAAACAACAATGATGGCTGCAACCAAAAAATAGCCGGGCATTGTGGCTGGCGCCTGTGGTCCCACCTACTTGGGAGGCAGAGGCAGGAGAATCGCTTGAGCCCAGGAGTTGGAGGTTGCTGTGAGCTGTGATGCCACAGCACTCTATCCAGGGTGACAGCTTGAGACT
>CAUYRH010004943.1:0-12817 GCA_963574655.1 Perodicticus potto
AGTCCAGGAGTTGGAGGTTGCTGTGAGCTGTGTGACGCCACGGCACTCTACCGAGGGCGATAAAGTGAGACTCTGTCTCTACAAAAAAAAAAAAAAAAATCTCAAAAGGCAAGAGGATCTCTTGAGCCCAAGAGTTTGAGATTGCTGCAAGCTATGACGCACTCTACCCAAGGCAACCAAGTGAAACTTTGTCTCAAGAAAAAAATCGGAGGGGGCAGGTTCAAATCCAGCCCCAGCCAAGAGCTGCAAAAAAGAAAGAAAAGAAAAAAAGAAAAAGAGGGAGTGAGGGAAGATGTACCTTCACAATAAAAATAAAACAAGAAGTATCAAAGTAAAATATCAGAGATATCAACTGTCAAACTTAGTACATAAAGAAAATTGGACATTTCCTCCTTAATAGCTGTGAAGTCTGTGATGTTTTAACTTATCCTGTTCCATTGCCCTCTTACTAGCTCCACAGGAGCCTTAAAAACCAACAGTCCCACAGCCACTAGAGGGGTATGAATAGGTTTGGGGTATCCAAAAAGCCTCATCCCCAGGAAATTGTCATTAAAGGACCTGTCTAGCAGTTCCCTAAGAACTCTCACCTGCAGGGGTCCTCGTCTTCATTTGCTCAATTCAAAGCTTGCTTACTAGGATCAGTTCCCTCCCACCCAACCCCCTTGTTGGCCCAAAACAATCAGAGACAATTGTTTATCATTACAGCTGCCTGAGGCAATTAAAACAGTTGGGACAAACCAAAAACTTAAAAGGAAAAGCTGTGGAATAAGAGGTTCACAGTGGCTTTTTTCTGTTTGTCTGTTTTTTCAGTTTTGGCCAGGGCTGGGTTTGAACCCGCCACCCATGGCATACAGAGCTGACACCCTCCTCCTTGAGCGGTAGACGCTGCCCCACAGTGGTTTTTAAAAGCTTCAACAGACTCATGAGAACTTAGAAGGTCACACCCATGCATAGGCCTGCACACAAGCTCAATGAAGAACTGAGATTCAGGTGCTAATTTGTCACCTCTGCATGACCTTTAGGTTTCATGCAAGCAAGTAAAGAACCTAAACTAGAGGGTGAGACAGAGCCTTAAAATCATACCCTAATAAGCACACAGAGACCCTCAGCAAAAGCTTGGACATACAGTGTGTCAAGGTATTTAAGAAATTGTTCAGTCATTAGTTGACCATTAAGCTAACTGCAAAGAGGTTCCAATGATAACATGAGATTAAGTATACAGAGTCAGTTCAGGGAAGCTACCACACAAACAACAGAAGCAACATCAAGCCCTAGGGAGGGGAGGATCAGATTCCCAGAGTTATTATGCTTCATTACTCAATATCTCCAGTTCTCAATAAAAAAATTATATTATAAATCATGCAAACAAATATTAAAGTATCCAAGACAGGAAAAGGAGCAGTTAGCAAAAACTTCCCAATAGAAGCTCAGCTATCGTAAGTATACTCAAATGTCTAACAAACTAAAAAAAAAGAATGAGAATAAAATTAAAAAAGCAGAGACAGAAATTATAAAAACAAACAAACAAACAAACAGAAATGATGGATCTGGAAAGACAATAACTGAAATGAAAAATTCACTTAAGAAACCCATGAGCCTTAAATGGCCGGGAGTTGTGGTGGGTACCTGTAGTCCCAGCTGCTTGGGAGGCGGAGGCAGGAGACTCGCTTGAGCCTAAGAATTGGAGGTTGCTGTGAGCTGTGATGGCACAGCACTCTATCCAGGGTGACAGCTTGAGGCTCTGTCTCAAAAAAAAAAAAGAAACCCATGAGCCTCAATGCCTCTGGCTCAATGAGCTAGGGCGCCAGCCACGTACACCTGAGCTGGCGGGTTTGAATCGAGCCCGGGGCCCACCAAACAACAATGACGGCTACAACCAAAAAATGGCCGGGCGTTGTGGCGGGCGTCTGTGGTCCCAGCTACTTGGGAGGCAGAGGCAGGAGACTCACTTGAGCCCAGGAATTAGAGGTTGCTGTGAGCTGTGATGCCACAGCACTCTATCCAGGGTGTGAAAGCTGGAGGCTCTGCCTCAAAAAAAAAAAAAGAAACCCATGAGCAGACTCGGCACCTGTAGGTCAAGCGGCTAAGGCGCCAGCCACATACATCAGAACTGGAGGGTTAGAATCCAATCCAGGCCTCCCAAACAATGACGACTACAACCAAAAAATACTGGGCATTGTGGAGGCGCCTGTAAGTCCCAGCTACCTGGGAGGCTGAGGCAAGAAAATCACTTAAGCCCAGGAGTTGGAGGTTGGAGGTTGCTGTGAGCTGTGATGCCAGTGCACTTTACCCAGTGCAACAGCTTGAGGCTCTGTCTCAAAAAAAAAAATAGGATCAAGTCTATCAATATATGAATAACAGGAATCATAGGAGGAGTGGAAAGAAATAGCATCTAGAGA
The DNA here is from genome assembly GCA_963574655.1 of Perodicticus potto. Classification (NCBI taxonomy): domain Eukaryota; kingdom Metazoa; phylum Chordata; class Mammalia; order Primates; family Lorisidae; genus Perodicticus; species Perodicticus potto. The sequence continues at coordinate 2,400 of CAUYRH010004943.1, forward strand.
AATAATGGCCCCAAATTTGCCAAAATTGATGAAAAACATTATTGTATACATTCAAGAAGCTGAACAAATTCCAAATAGAATGAACTCAGAAAGATCCATACCTAGAGACATCAGTGTTGAACTATCTTGAAAGCAGTGAGAAATAATCTGCTATATAGAAGGGACCCTCAATAAGATTATCAGCTGATTTCTTATCAGAGACAAAAAGCCAGAAAGCAATGCGCTAACATATCCAAAGTGTTGACAAGGAGTGTCAGCCAAGAGTTCTTTACCCAGCACAAGCAGATTTCAAAAATATTAATATGACATCCTTACATAACCAAAAGCTAAAGAAATTCTTCACTAGTAGATATGCTCTACAGGATCTACTGAACAGTCTGGGGCTGAAATAAAAGATCATTAGAAAGCGACTCAAATACACACGAAGAAATAGAGAAGTAGAGGTTAATTACATAAATAATTGGGAACAACAGTATAAATGTATTTTTTTCTTTATAACTCTTTGTTTAGCTGGCAAGGTGGCTCACACCTGTAATTCTAGCACTCTTGAGAGGCTAAGGTGGAGGAACTGCTTGAGTTCATGAGTTCAAGTTTGCTCGCATCCCAAGAGTTTGAGGTTGCTGTGAGCTATGATGCCACAGCACTCTGCCCAGGGTATTGAGACTCTGTCTCCAAAAAAAATAATACAAGAACAAAAAAAAATAATAACAATAATACATACATGCATATATATATACATACATATATGTGCATATATATTGTATACAACATACATATATATAAAAAACTTTTTCTTCTCCTACTTGATATTTAAAATAATGGCATATGGGCCAGGCCAGGTGGTTCACGCCTATAATCCCAGCACTTGGGAGGCCGAGACAGGTGGGCCTCAGCCTGCCTGAGCTCACAGGTTCGAGACTGGCCTGAACCAGAGCAAGACCTCATCTCTAAGAATAGTTGGGCACTGTGACGGGAGCCTGTAGTCTCAGCTACTTGTGAGGCTGAGGCAAAGAGAATCACTTCACTTAAGCCCAGAAGTTTGAGGTTTCTATGAGCTATGACATCACAGCACTCTACAAAAGGTGACAAAGTGAGACTCTGTCTCAAAAAAAATAAATAAAATAAAATAACAGCCTAAAACAGTGATGATAGGGTTATATGTATAAAAATCTCATTTATGTGAAATTTATAAGAGCATACAGGAGTGGAATGGAAGAAGCTTTGTATAACTGCAGCAATTTTTGTATACTATAGACATTTAATTGTCATTAATCCTAAACGAACTGTTATATTGGCAGACCAGTGGCAAGGAAATTAAAAAAAATAAAGAACTGGACTGTTAGAAATTAAGATGCTGGGCAGTGCCTGTGGCTCAAAGGAGTAGGGCACCAGCCCCATATGCCGGAGGTGGCAGGTTCAAACCCAGCCTCAGCCAAAAACTGCAAATAAATAAATTAATTAATTAATTAATTAATTAAGATGCTAATTAGAGGCTCAGCACCCACAGCACAGTGGTTACGGCGCCAGCCACATACACGTAGCCTGGCGAGTTCGAACCTAGCATGGACCAGCTAAACAACAATGACAACTGCAACAAAAAATAGCGAGGCATTGTGCAGACATGACAACAGGGAAAAAACCTAATATGGGCATTATAGTACACATTATTTTATTATTCATAAATTTCTTGGGTGTGGAAATGATTTTATGGTTATTTGTGAGAAGGCCTTATCCACCCAGGATATGTATGTGCTGCAGTATTTAGGAGTGAAATGTCACGAACTAACTGTAAAGTACTTTTTGGCTTTTTTTATTTTTTGGAGACAGAGTCACCCAGGGTAGAGTACAGTGGCGGGAGCCTAGTGCACAGCAACCTCAAACTCTTGGGCTCAAGTGATCCTCTTGCCTCAGCCTCCCAAGTAGCAGGGACTACAGGCGCCCGCCACAATGCCTTGCTCATTTTTCTGTTTTTAGTAGAGATAGGGCCTCATTCTTGCTGAGGTTGGTCTCAAACTCCTGAGGCTCAGGCGATCCTGTATCCGCCTTGGCCTCCCAGAGTGCTAGTTAGGAGAACAGACGCGAGCCACCACACACAGCCTACTCCTCGATTTTAATTTGGCTGTCAATTGTTCAAGCCTCAACTCAAGCTAAAGAAGATATCCATTAGCTGAATCATATTCACCCACATTTTGTTCACAGAAACAATCAATAACTGAAATGCTTATAAATGTAATTTTTGTTTCTCTAACACATAAGCTACAGGACAAGAATTTCTTTTTGTACTTTTAGGCTGTTCTTCCTCTTCTTCCAGTCTGTCTTGCTACATCCATCCTTGTATCTAGTAAAAACTGAAATGGAAGGAGTAAAGCAACTGATAATTTATTCAACAAGAGCAGAAGCTAAAGGACTGAAGGGTTGTATCTGATGTTCACAGAAACTAGACTGGATCTCAAGAGACTGATAGCATGAGCACACAACAGCTAAAATGACTATTTACTGACACAAACACTCATAGAGCTAGGATCAAAACTAACAACACGGGAGGGTTCTGTGCGACGTCGGCCCTCGTGTCGCGGCAGCCATGGCTCTGCGCTACCCCATGGCTGTGGTACTCAACAAGAGACACAAGGTGACCAAGAACGTGAGCAAACCGAGGCACAGTGGCCGCCGCGGACTCCTCACCAAACACACGAAGTTCGTGCGGGACACGATCCGAGAAGCGTGTGGCTTTAACTGGTATGAGTGGTGTGCCCTAGAGCTGCTCAAGGTCTCCAAGGACAAACGGGCCCTCAAGTTCATCAAGAAAAGAGTGGAGACATACATCCCTGCTAACAGGAAGCAGGAGGAGCTGAGCAACGTCCTGGCCGCCATGAGGAAAGCAGCTGCCAAGAAGGACTGAAAGCCCCTTCCCCTCTGTGTACAATAAAACCTTTATAGATAAAAAAAAAAAACAAACTAACAACATGGGCCAGGTGTGGTGGCTCATGCCTGAAATCCCAGCACTTTGGGAGGCCAAGGCAGGAAGATTGCTTGAGGTCTGGAGTTCAAGACTAGCTTGAGCAACATAGCAAGATCCTTTCTCAACAAAAATGTAAATAATAATAGCAACAAAAAAAATTTTTATTTTATTGGGAGATTAAAATTTCCCTACTATTTGGGTTAAGTTTACTATTTGGGTTAAGTTTAAAAGATTGTGTTGTGCTAAGATCTAGAGAAAAAAATCAGAGTCAATGTCCCATAAATCCAGTTAACATTTAATTTCTTTGTACTCTTCTAGTTTATCTAACTAATATTCTTTTGAGCTTTTGGCCTAATCTGCCATCTATTCTACAAGGAATGTCCAACCTTTTTTCTTTTCTGCTACACATTAGAAAAATAAGAGTTATCTAGGGTCACACATTAAGCACACAAACACTAACAAAAGCTGATGAGGAAAAAGAAAAAAAAAAGATCCGTATGTACTCTTCACAACAGCCAACATCACAGATAAAACAAAATAGGCCTCAAATCTGCATGTAGCCCACAGGCCACGGGCTGTATCTACTGTGGACACCACTGTATCTACTTTCTATTCTACCTAATACTTGCAATGCAGGCTAAATCTAATCTTTCAACTCTAAAAACTTGAGGTCTTGGGGCAGCGCCTGTGGCTCAGCGAGTAGAGCTCCGGCCCCACATACTGAGGGTAGCGGGTTCAAACCCGGCCCCAGCCAAACTGCAAGAACAAAAAAATAGCTGGGCATTGTGGCAGGTGCCTGTAGTCCCAGCTACTCAGGAGGCTGAGGCAAGAGAATCTCTTAAGTCCAGGAATTGGAGGTTGCTGTGAGCTGTGAGGGTGACAGAGTGAGACTCTGTCTCTACAAAAAAAAAAACAAACTTGAGGTCTTGCCGCCTTATCTCAGGATATTTTATAAACCCTTTTAAAATAGATGTCACATATTTATGTAAACAGTGACTAAGAACAGTTATAGGAAAGTCTGAGGTCGGAAATGGGAAATAATAGCTAAAATGGTATTTTATATTCATTGCTTCCTATATTCCAGCTCTGTCTTAAAAGATTTTATATGTAGGCCAGGCAAGGTGCACACCTATAATCCCAGCACTTGGGAGGCTGAGGCAAGAGGATGGCTTAAGCCCAGGAGTTTGAGGCTGCTGTGAGCTATGATGACACAGCACTCTACTGAAGGTGACAAATTAAGGCTGTGTCTCAAAAAAAATAAAGCATTTAGGGCGGCGCCTGTGGCTCAGTGAGTAGGGTGCAAGCCCCATATACCGAGGGTGGCAGGTTCAAACGTGGCCCTGGCCAAACTGCAACCACAAAACAGGCGGGCGTTGTGGCGGGTGCCTGTAGTCCCAGCCACTCGGGAGGCTGAGGCAAGAGCATCCCCTAAGACTAGGAGGTGGAGGTTGCTATGAGCTGTGACGCCATGGCACTCTACCGAGGGGGATAAAGACTCTGTCTCTACAAAAAAAAAAAAAAAAAAAGGAAAAAAAATAAAACGTTTAGTCTTCACAAAACCTTACATGGGATATCCCCACTTTAGGAACATGTAAACCAAAGCACAGAGAAGCACAGCACCTTGACCAATGTCACTCAACTAGTAAGTGACAAAGCTAGAATTCAAAAGAGGCCAAACGATACCAGAATCTTTGTTCTTCGCTATGTTACCTCTTACAGTTGTACTGCTACCTTTACAAATTTGATGAAAATTATGAGAGTGCTGAATTCTGAAACACAAAGGCAAATATGCTAACTATATTAATTTTAACACGTTAATGAGAGTGATCCTTAAACGTGCATGACTTTTCTCAACATAACACAGCAAGGAGCAAAATAGGTTATATACAGATGTAACCGGCTGGAATTTGTTTTAACCTAATCCAAAAGGGAAGAGTAATAATAATAATAATAGGTTATGAACAAAAACTAACTATTCAGGCTCTGCGCCTATAGCTCAGTGAGTAGGGCGCTGGCCACACAAACCGGAGCTTGCGGGTTCGAGCCGAGCCCAGCCCAGGCCCGCTAAACAACGACAACTGCAACCAAAAAATAGCCAGGCATTGTAGCAGGCGCCTATAGTCCCAGCTACTTGGGAGGCTGAGGCAAGAGAATCACTTAAACCCAGGAGTTTGAGGTTGCTGTGAGCTGTGACAGCACGACACTCTACCCAGGGTGACACAGTGAGACTCTTGTCTCAAAAAAAACCCCAAAAAACTAACTACTTAGTAAGAATGCTTGATTCTTCTCAAATATATTATGTAAAGTACACAACATAGCTTAAAATATCAAAAGACTTGTGAATCAAAGCTCATCTTACTAGAGTGCTGCTACTATTCCAAAATGCAAATCTTTTTATCTCTGACAGCTTTTAGCATATTTTGTCTTCCCTATGCCATTGTCTCTCAGGGTATTTTCTACAAGCATATTCTGATATAAAACTCATGACTAGATTCTACTCCGTAATAGCTTCAAATCTTCTGCAAAACAGACCTCTGAAAGTAGAGCAGTAATAGTGAGCTCCACAGAACCATGTGCAGTTTTAGACATTTTGCAAGTGGTACAAAGTGATTTCTAAACTCTATCTCTAAACCATTAGTACTGCTGTAGCAGCTACACAGAGTTAATAAGAAAAGGAGGAAAGCTCCAGCATACAACACATCACCTTAACTCCTACACACTTCAGCAAAGAGAGCTGCTCCAGGAAAAGGTATCACATTATGTAGATCTATTTCTGAAAATTGATCATAAAGGTTCTATAATATAAAAGCTTAAATATGCTGATAACTTCAAAATTTCTAATATATTTTGTGTATCTAAGGGCATGTTAAATTTTTACCCTTATTAAAATACACAGCTCCCCATAAAAAATTAAGGTTTTCTAACCTTTCAAAGTCACCTTGCCTTGTAAATTTTGACAACCTATACACAGCCCAGTTGTTAAGCTGCTTAGAGGTCATTCCTCTTCCATTATCCATCACTGCAACAGCAGGTTTTCCTTGTGTCTCATCAAAAAGCTGTGAAACGAAATAAGTTCAAAAAGAAAAGGTTAAATCAATACTTAAAATATTAAAAGCTAAATATGAAAAAAAGTGATTCAGTGGGCTCACTTATACATTGCAGTGGAAGTGTAAATTAATACTTTCTGAAAGACACTTTAGCTGTATGTATCATAAACCTCAGAATTCTTCATGTCCTTCAGCCTAGAAATTCCATTTCTCAGAATTTAACTTAAAGAAATAAGCAGAGATGTGCACAAAGCCATACAGTAATATTCATCATCCCAGCTTTGCTTTCAGAGGTAAAAATATCTAAATATTCAACAACAAAACACTGACTATATCTTATATTACAGCCAGTAAGCTACTCTGTAGCAATGCAATATTGTATTATAAATATTCATGATATACAAATGTTAACAATGTACTATTTAAGGAAAATAGAATATAAAAATTAAAATGTACATGTATACATATATGCACAGGAAAAGGGCACACGACAAAATTTTAAACTGGATGAAGAGATGACAATTGTTTCTACCTATAGTTTATTTTCTAATTTTTATCCAATCAACTTATACTACACTTTTTGTGTGTGTGTGTGTGCAACAGAGTCTCACTTTGTTGCCCCCAGTATACCCTGGCATCATAGCTCACAGCAACTTCCAACTCTTGGGCTCAAGCAATTCTCTTGCCTCAGCCTCCTAAGTAGCTGGGACTATAGGCGCCCGCCACAATGCCTGGCTATTTTTTAGAGACAAGGGTCTCACTCTGGCTCAGGCTGGTCTCAAACTCCTGAGCTCAGGCAGTCCACCCACCTCAACCTCCCAGAGTGCTGAGATTACAAGCATGAGCTACCACACCCAGCCTAACTTATACTACTCTTATAAAAGGAAAAGTTAAATTGCTTTATGTTATTATTTTCTTACCAATTTGATCTGTATTCTTCTAATACCAACATTACGAGAAGTTGCAGACAATGAATTATCAATTAATTCTGCGAGAGCAAATGCTGGAAGAAATTAAGAAAACATTATTTCACTCCTTTCCACATATTTCATACGACAGTTCAAACTGGAAGAAATTCTCAAGTACTTTAAAGCTATCAATTTTATTTTCCAAAGAGCTAGAATTAAACTATTAGTCTGGTCCTAATGATACAATACATTAACAAAAGCATCAACAACAATCACTATCAGAATAAAAAAGAAGTCATCAACCAGTACTGGTATGGCACCATACACTTGAGTTAGGCAAACACGATTCCTGGTTTCGAAGAGTTTATAATCTAAAGACAGACTTATACACATAAGAGACAAACAGAAGACAAACAGATTTAACAAAATCAAGTATCAGTGTGAGATGTGTAATTACATTACGCACAAGTCAAAAGTAAACACATTTAGAGAAAATAGAGGCAAATATAAAAGCAACTATCAATGTCTCTTAAAACTTATTTGAATAGAGTGGGGTTTTTTTGTTTGCTCTAAGACAGAGTCTTAATTTGTCACCCTCCATAAAGTGTCGTGTCATCACAGCTCACAGCAACCTCAAACTCTTGAGCTTAGGTGATTCTCTTGCCTCAGCCTCCTGAGTAGCTAGGACTACAGGTGTCCGCAACAACCCCTAGCTACTTTCAGAAGCGAGGTCTCACTCTGGCTCAGGCTGGTCTCGAATCCGTGATCTCAGGCAATCTACCCACCTTGGTCTCTAAGAGGGATAGGATTACAGGTGTGAGCCCATGCCTGGCTCATTCCTTTGTCTTTTTTTCCTTTGAGACAGAGTCTCACTATGTCGCCCTCAGTAGAGTGCCATAACATCACAGCTCACGGCAACCTCCAACTCTTGGGCTCAGGCGATTCTCTTGCCTCAGCCTCCCAAGTAGCTAGAACTACAGGAGCCCACCACAATGCCTAGCTATTTTTTAGTTGCAGTTATCATTGTTGTTTAGCTGGCCGTGGCTGGGCTTAAACCCGCCAGCCTCAGTGCATGTGCCTGGTGCCGTAACAACTACGCTACTGACACCAAGCCTCCTTTCTCTTTTTTTGAGACAGAGTCTCACTCTGTTTTACAGACTAGAATGGCATGACTATAGCTTACAGCAACCACAAACTCCTGGACTCAAACGATCCCCTCCCCCAGCCTTCCAAGTAGCTGGAACTATAGGTTGGTGCCACCTGACCTGGCTAACTTTTCTATTTTTAGTACAGATAGGCTCAAGCTCTTGCTTAGGCTGATCTAGAACTCCTGAGCTCAAGCAAGTCTCCTGCCTTGGCTTAACAGAGGGCTAGGATTACAGGCATGAACCACAGTGCCTGGCCTGAACAGTGAGTACTTTCAATTAACAGAAACTTGTCAAATGGCAGAACTCATCTGCTTAACTGACACAGAACTGCTAGTGATTCCCTTACCACACCATCAACCTGACTTTCAATTTATACTAATACTCTAATTAGTATAAATTGGCCAAGCACTAATACTCTAATACTAATACTCTCTTCTTTTCAAGGTAACTACTCAAACTATTTCCTGCTTTTATGCCATTAATTAAAAGAAAGAAACCATTGGGTGGCACCTGTGGCTCAAAGAGTAGGGCGACAGCCCCATACACAGGAGGTGGCAGGTTCAAACCCAGCCCCGGCTAAAAGAAAGAAACCATACCAAATTTATGTCTCTCAATTCCACACATGCTTATACCAACTAAAGTTCTAATTAATGAGCAGAATAGCACTGCAGCAAGTACTTCTATTCATTCTAAAACACTTAAGAGATGGCTATGTTTATAAGCTAATCACAAAGAAGTCACCACAAATCAAAAACTTCCAAGGATATGGCTAAGGGTAGTAACTCTAGAAAATAAGTTAGGGAGCTAGGCACATGACTCTTGCATGTAATTCCAGCAACTCAGGAGGCTGAGGCAAGAGGATCGCTTGAGGCCAGGAGTTTGAGACTAGCCTGGGCAACATAGTGACACCCCATCTCTAAAAAGAAAATAATAATAAAAAGAATAGCCGGCTCGACGTCCGTAGCACAGTGATTACAGTGCCAGCCACATACACTGAGGATGGTGGGTTCGAGCCCTGCCCAGGCCAGCTAAACAGCTGCAACCAAAAACATAAAAAAAATAGCCAGACAGTGTGGCCGGCGCCTGTAGTCCCAGCTACTTGGGAGGCTGAGGTAAGAGAACTGCTTGAGCCCAAAAGTTTGAGGTTGCATAGCCAACTGTGGTGGTTCATACCTGTAATCCTAGCACTCTGGGAGGCTGAGGAGGGTGGACTGCTTTAATTCACAAGTTCAAGACCAGCCTGAGCAGAAGCAAGACCCCATCTCTACTAAAAACAGAAAACTGACGCAAGAGGACTGCTTGGGCCCAAGTGGGAGGTTGCTAGAGCTATGATGCCAAGGCACTCTACCTAGGGCAATAGCTTGAGACTCTGACTCAAAAAAAAAGAGGGAGTTTGAGGTTGCTATGAGCTGTGATGCCACAGCACTCTACCAAGGGTAACATAGTAAAACTCAGTCGCAAAAAAAAAAAAAAAAAAAATTAAAAATTAAAAAAAAAAACTTAAGACAAATTAAGGGAAAAAAATGAGTAAAACTTAGTATCTGATTATATAAAAGAGGGAACAAGAAATCAAAACTACATTCACATTTCTGCCTTTAGAAGACTAGATAAATGATCTTATTTCCCAAAAGCGAAAATTTGGAGTGAAGGAAAGAAAAATCCAATTTCAGACATAATGTCCTACTACCACAACAAGCTCAATGAGTAGAGTACTTCACAGGGAACTGAAGCAGATACTGAGCTTAACTGAAAAAGTTTTTTTCTTTTATTCTTGTTTTTCTTTGCCCTGGGTAGAGTGCTATGACACTACAGCACTCTGCTCCAGAGTGACTCAGTGAGACTCTATCTCCAAAAAAAAAAATTAAAAAGTCTTTGAAATGAATACGTCTGTTCATATGAATCTGTTGACTCTACAATTATATGTTTAGTAATTTATCCAAGGGAAAGAATTAAAGATTCATTCAATATTCAAATACTTAAGCACCTATTATTTCCCAGGCTTTGCTCTAGGAACTGCTCAAAATGGACGAAGGTCCTCTTCTTATAGATTTAACATTCTAATAAAGGAAGATGGCAAATAAAACATAATCATAATAGGCTCGGCGCCTGTGGCTCAACGGGCTAAGGCGCCAGCCACGTACACCTGAGCTGGTGGGTTCAAATCCAGCCTGGGCCCGCCAAACAACAATGACGGCTGCAACCAAAAAATGGCCGGGCATTGTGGCGGGTGCCTGTAGTCCCAGCTACTTGGGAGGCGGAGGCAGGAGACTCGCTTGAGCCCAGGAATTGGAGGTTGCTGTGAGCTGTGATGTCACAGCACTCTATCCAGGGTGACAGCTTGAGGCTCTGTCTCAAA
>CAUYRH010004944.1:0-12786 GCA_963574655.1 Perodicticus potto
TCAGGCCTGCTGGTTCTCCTGTGCTTATAACGAGCTGGCAGCACAGCTCCGAGAAATCAGGTTACAGGGAGAAATCAGGTTACAGGGAGCCCGGTCCCACCTGATACATGTATTGTGCCCCCCCTTTCTACCCCTTCCCCCAACTAGCCTCAGAGTATCAATCAAAGTGGGGATAAGCCCCTTCCTGGAGAAAATGGCTGTGCACTGTTTGCACATTTAACTCTATAGAACTGGTACAAGTTTTTCTAAATTCCCCGTAAGAAAAAGGAAAGTAGGCTTTCCAGCACGAGCAGGTCTTGGTGTTAAATGCTATGCTTTTCCAACCTCCCTTTCTTTCCCAAAGTTTACCAAGGCAACAACAACTAAATTTAGTTACAAATCAGGGTTGAGTTGAGAGACACTTTGAAACATTTGTATCACAATTAGTTGCACTTAACTGAAGTCTTAGAGACACCTGGAAATATCTTCAACTTCCCCACACCCAGGGTTATTCTTATTGCTCTACTTTATTGTTAAGAGACTGAGTGGTAGCCAAGGTCTTCAGGGCCCTTCCCAGGCCTCTGGTTACCCTCCGGAGGGGAGTCATTTCGCCCCTTATTTGGAACTGACTTTTCTTTAACAGGGTCAGCTCTTGTGTTTTTAAAGACATAAAAACATCAATGAAAACAACTCTAAACCCACCTATAATATTCAAAGCCCCCTTAAAACATCTACAAATATCCTTACGAAATTAACTATATACACAATTCTTGCCTATATTCAAACAAAGCATAGATACTATTGAGGAGAGGAAGAGAACTAGAAGAGATCTACAGAGAGATAAATAGACAAAATTTGGGACCATAGAAGTGAAGAGAAGATAGTAGAAGCTGGGAGAGCACGAGATTTTGAAGGTCCTCCCAAGTCCTGGGGTCAAAACCATTGCTGGGGATCCCAGGGCATCTGAGTGCTACCTCCTTACTCGGCTCTCAACCAGGGAAAAGGAATAAAAAGAAAATAGGTTCCACATTCTTCTCACAGTCCCCTTGCCTCCTTTCAGAGGCCAAGGGGAATTATAAAGTTTTCTCACCAACAGCCCCTTGCCGGTGACCTGGACACCAGCCACATTTACAGGCTGGTGGACATTAAATTTATTCACCTCCAGTAGGATAGCTAGAGAGAAAAGCAGGATAGAATAAAGTGTTCCCATGACTTACCACAGATGTCTTAGATCTCCTGGCTGGCTCACCAAATCTGATGCCGGAATTTCAGGTTCTTGGTCTCAGGCGATTCGAAGAAGGAACTGACAGACCACAAGAGTAGTGGTAAGTCAGGATTTATTTACAGGAAAGAATTACCAGTGGAGGAAAAACCAAACCTCCAGGCAAGAGGACCCAGGAGGGGAGCAAACTCTCCTGCTCCCTCTCTGAGGTCCAGCTGAGGTCTGCTTCGGAGGGGAACAGGCAGCTCTTCCTGTTCCCTCTCCGAGTTCTAGCCGAGGTCTGCTTCTGAGGGGAACAGGCAGCTCTCCTGTTCCCTCTCCAAGGTCTGCTTCTGAGCTGTTCTCCCTCCAACGTCCTGCCGAGGTCTGCCCCTGAGCTCTCTGCTCAGGGGTTTATATAGTCCTAGGGAGTTGTTTTGTTGGAACTTCTTAGGGGCGGGACTTCGTCAGTTACAGCCAGCTGTCCAATGAAGACCCAGGCCCTGGAAACTGACATGATATTGACCAGTCAGATTTGCACAAGGAGCAGACAGCAAGGCGCCAGTCTCTTCTGCACAGGTCCGGCCCTTTCGCAAGCTGGTTTCTCCATCCGCGACAGCATCAGCGCTGCCAGGGCCAAGGCAGTGGTTGTAGAGCTGCTTTGTCCTGCATCACTGCCATGGATATAAAGTCACAGCCACAGATACTTTTATATATGTGCAAGTGTGTCTGTGTGTGAAGGAGCTCTGATCAGGAAAACATCATTATTAGTTTCTGCAGCGCCTCCTGTTGTTGACTTCACCCCCCATCAACAGCAGATGTTCCAAGATCTTTGCTAGAAAAACTCATAGATAATGGTATTAAAAATGAGAGAATTGGGTGGCTCCTGTGGCTCAAAGGAGTAGAACGCTGGCCCCGTATGTGGGAGGTGGCTGGTTCAAACCCAGCCCCAGCCAAAAACTGCAAAAAAAAAAAAAAAAAAAAAAAAGAAAAGAAAAGAAATTAGAGAATCAACTGATCAACTTTATTAATGCCAAATCAAACAGAGTCCTCCCACAGTTAAAGAGACTAATGAATTTAATAAAGAGGGTTGAAAATATTTCAAATTGAGTATAAAACCCGCACATCGTACCCCATGATTGTATTATTGTACACAGCTATGATTTAATTAAAAAAAAAAAAGAGAGAGAGAGAAGAAGAAGAAAGAAAGAAAGAAAGAGGGCTTTTTTTTATTTGTTAAAATAATAGCTTTAAAAATTGACTGGACATAAAAATATATGGTCATATAAGGTAACACCAACACCTTGAAGAAAAACTATTTTAATTTTTGTGTATGTTTTATCTAGAAACAAATAAAAAATTATAAAGACTAATTTACTGGAAACAAACATTCAGCATCATTAAATTGTGTGAGATGGCGACACAGTGTGTGTGTGTGTGTGTGTGTGTGTGTATAAACTCACAATTATCAAACAGGATTAAAATAACATGAAAATACCATACTCATCCAAGGACAATGTCAGTGTAAATGTTTGCTAACCATAATACATTTTACGCAAAGTAGCACACAGCGAATACACTCAGTGCTTCAAACTTGATGCCAATTATTTCATAAAGGAAAAAAAAAAGACCTCTCAAATAGTTATGTAATGATGTATCATCAACATGCAAGTTGTTTATTCCAACCATGGGGTTCATCTTTTTCATTTCCAATATTAATTCTTTAAATTTTATTTTGTTCTAGCTGTTAACTTAATCTTCCAGGAGAATTTTCCTGGAAATTTGTTAAGCGTCAAGCAATTCTTTAGAACAGATAATTAAGAAAAAAAGGACATTATTAGGAAAGAATAAAAGGAAACCAGTGGCAAGAATCAATTTCAAAATATATTCAGAGTGCAATACTAAAGTTCGAGGAAATTATGAAGTGGATTTGTGACATTTATCATGTAACAAAACGTATGAGTAACAAGTAAAAGTGCTTTTGTTTTTCATTTTATCAATACACTCGGGCCTTCTCTGCTTACTGTAAAATGTTGTCAGGAAAAGAAGACATTATGTAGAATTTGTAGATAACAGCATGACTTTATATCTCATTCATTTATTTTTGAAGTTTTTGGCTAGGGGCTGGGTTTGAACCTGCCACCTCTGGCATATGGAGCTGGTGCCCTACTCCTTTGATCCACAGGTGCCACTCTATATCTAATTTATTAAAAGTGTGCCAATGACAACTACATGTACATTCTTGAGGTAATCTGATTGGACCATATTGAGCACCCCATATTTCAAAGGACATTCACAATCATTTACCTGTGTGTGTCTTAATTCTGGCACAGGCAGGTGAAGAAGGTTCTGGAACCCAGGTGAGTGGGGAGTAATCAAGCCATTGGAAACATTTTGTGAGTTTAGTTAAATAAATAAAATATTACTTGTTAAAAATGGAAGGGTATGTCTTGAATGTGTATAAGATACATTTCCAGTTTTGATTTTGTTAAAATCAATTTTCTAATATATTGTGAAGAAGCAACATGTTGATAGGATGTTAGAAACCACACTTGGATAGTGTGTTGAGAATGAATGTATGGGAAGTAGAAGAGTGTGATAACATGCATATATTGACCATCTGGAGATTAGGAAAGACATAGGAGCCATTCTTCTCATAACTCTCTTTCTTTCCAATATTTATAGCAAAGGTTGAAGTAAGCACAGAAAAAAAAATGGTAGTAAGGCAAAGAGAAAGAAAAAAATGAGATATCCTTTTGGTGGTCTAGAAAGAATTTTTGCATGGTCCATAGAATAAAAACATAGAAAACCAGCTCTTATAAGCAATAGAATTCAGCTTGCTTGTGAATATAAAAAGCTATCTTGATCATTAAAATCACATTTAATCTGAAATGATCTATAAATACGAAATTTTTCAGATTCTTTGAGGTGCCAACGTATATCCACAATATATACCTATACATAATTGTGGCACAGATTATGTAAGTTACTGAAGTAACTCATATGATTTTTGCAAAGATAAATTCTTCTTGGAGAAACATAAGAAAAGAGAGTTAATTTTTTTTTTATTTTCTTGTTTTAAAACGTATTATTTCTTTTTAGACTAAAACTCTCATCAACTAAGAAAATACAAGTCTCAAAATGTTTTTGATAATTTTTAAATAAGTCATGTGATTTTATATGATTGTTTTCTGATCTGAGAGCTTCCCTGTTTGGGGAAATGTCTTATTTTTCACTCAACATGTTATTTTTGTCTTTAAGTAATAATTCCATTCTAGTACCCTTGTAGACTCTTTTTATTCGTGTGTCTTCTAGTTTGCCAGCTCTAGTCCTGAAATATCTAAGACCAAAGATTTTTAAATTTCTCATTTTGAATATTCATTTTTTTGAAACACCTAAAACTCATTGCTCAGTAGAGTCTTTAATGTAGACACTGAATGTGTAATACACAACTAAGCTTCCTGTGAACAGGTAATGCCTCTTTTTAGATTGATTGAAAGGAAGAAATGCAAAGTGTTAAGTAAAACTCTAATTGAAATATAAATATTTTAGATTATTAGGTAATCATCATAAAATGATGCATCAACCGAAAGCATTTCAATGTATGTATTTTACTGATAAAGAATTAGAATTTGTAATGCACTTTATATCCTGTAAAGAATAAAAATATTATCTTCCTGGAATATCCAATGTGTCATTGAGCATTTCATATCCTGAGAAGAAGTGAAATCACCTGACATTGTTAAACATTGGCAAAGACAGAAATAACAGCTTGTGCTAATGCAAATTGTCCGGAAGTGTGTTGCTATAGATGAACATGGACAGATGGTTTTCAGTAAGCAGTATCATCATTGGCTTCCTATTTAACAGAACTGAAGAACTTCATATTTATGATGGCACATTAGAAATCACAATAATGAAGCTGCTCAATTTCCTCTAACATGTTTCTCTATCAGAGAATACTTACATACACATTTGTGAAAATTGTTCATTTGTATCCATAATAACTGTCCAGTATATATGTAGTTTTTGTCTTACTCTTACCCTGAATAGTAGTTTCCCTTAGAATTTTTTTTTTTTTTAATTTCAGATTAATACGAGGACACAAATGATTAGGTTACGTTGTTTGTGCTTCTTAGGTAAAGTTGAGCCCTCCACCCAGAGGGTGTGCTGTATCTTCACTGTGCACCTTAGGTGAGAACCTACCCATAACCCTCTCTCCTCCTCTTTCCCCTTTCCCTCCTTCCCACCATTTGAATTTAATTGTGTTTTCCTACTCATATTAGTACTGAGTACACTAGATACTTTCTTTTCTATTCTTGTGATAATTTACTAAGAGGAATGTGCTTCAATTCCATCCAGGTAAATACAAAATATGTATAGTCTCCATCTTTTTATGGCTGAATAGTATTCCAAGACATACATAAACCACAGTTTATTAATCCATTTGTGTGTTGAGGGGCACTTGAGTTGGTTCCACATCAAGTCACGAGTCTAGACTCTTATTGAGAGATGGAGACTGAGAAGGGAGTTGTGTTATTTGAAGTTGGTGGGTACAAAGTGGGGAGAGCTAGTATATGCTAGTGTCTCATGTAGTGTCCTCTGGATGGCCACAAAACCACGAATGGCTGTGCAGGGCTAAGGAGCGGTTGAGGGGGACAGACAGCAGTAAAGCAGTCAGAACATATTTCCAAAGACAGAAGAAGGAGAAAGAAGTATAAAGAGCACTGCCAAAATTCAGGAGCATGTATCTATCTAAAGGAGAGAAGAATCATCAGTGGGACAAGAATTTGTACACTGTGATCATTCTGAGAAAGGCTATTTTCCTGTAAACTGGCCTTTACACATTCCATTGTATAAAAACATCAGTCATGGTCAGTAGCAATTTTAATATGAAACACTTGCCAAACAAACAATTAACATTCTTCATGTCAGTTTGTTTAACCAATTCCAATTTAAGGTAGAAGTGTCCAAATCTGCACCAAGTCTGTAAGAGATTATAGCTATTTACATACATTCAGGAAAACAATATTTCCAGCTTGTATTTCAGATAATTAACCAGAAATGCTTTTTTTGCAATTGGATTGGGTCAGCTCCAAGAAAAAGCAGTATTGTAAAATAAAAGTACTGATTTTTTTTTTTTTTGAGCCTTATTTTGTCATCCTTGGTAAAGTACTGCAGTGTCACAACTCACAGCAACCTCAAGCTCCCGGGCTCAAGCAATCCTCTGCTTCAGCCTCTTGAGTAGCTGGGACTACAGGTGCCTGTGACAACGCCCTGCTATTTTTTTAGAGGGGGGTCTTGCTCTTGCTCAGGCTGGCTGACACACTTTTAAATACATTTTATTACATTGTTATATTCTAAAAGATAACATACAAATAACACTGCTAACTGTTCCTTAGATAAAAGTAGAAGTGACTGAGCGGTGCCTGTGATTCAAAGGAGTAGGGCACCAGCCCCATATACCGGAGGTGGTGGGTTCAAACCTGGCCCTGGCCAAAAATAATAAAATAAAATAAAAAGACGTGCTTTAAAAAAAAATAGAGATGACAGTTCTTCTCACGAAGGGAAATCGCTATAAAATCAACTGATCTTTAACCCAAATGATCAATATGAGGAAGCTCATCAGTATTTGATTACATTTCCTTTTTAGTAACTGGAATCCAGTGTAACTACAGAGCTGTGCATAAATAAAATTGCTTTAAATTATAATTTACTTTAGAAGATTCAGGAGCGTCCTGAAAGTCACAAAATATAAGTAAAATGTAGCTCAATATTTGAACTCTGTTTTTCAATAGAAATTGTTTTAGTATTGGTATTAAAGTGATCACAAACGCTATGGTTACCAAACTTAAGCCTATTACAGTTAGACATTTTTCTAAACCAAGAAACCATTAACATACATCTCTGCACAAACGTCCTTCTAACATCATTTTACATATGCACATTTAAAATAATTTAAATCTTCTTTCTGCTGCCAGTTGACTAATGAAAATAGAGATCTAAACTCTCTCTTCACTTTTTTTATTACATTATAGCTGTGTACATTAATGCAATTATGGGGTACAATGTGATGATTTTCTATAGTCTCATTTTTTATCTGTCTAATAAAAACAGAATATGAAGATTGCTCCACAGTCTATTCCCTCAAAATGTTTCTTTCTCTCTTTTTCCTCTGAAATCCAAATTAATCATAAATGTTTATAACAACATTTATAGGAGTTGGTTCCATGAAAGTAGGCATGAAATTAGGGGATTTAATGGGTGACTGGTGGACAATTATCTTGGCTTCTTTTACAAAATTAGATGACTTAACTTTTTAAAACAGCTTCTCAAACTATAATTTATATTTGAATATCTTTTCCTTAACTTGAACATAAAAACTCATGTTTGCTGCAAACTAATTTTGTTTGTTTGTTTGTTTTTTACCATATCTTGTTTATGCGTAAAAAGTAATAAAAGCTTACATTATATAAATACTAAATTTGAGAAGGAGTAAAACATAACCTCACCCTTTCACCCTTCCTCCAAAAAATTATAATAGCAAAGACAATGGGAGCAATACACGTGCAGCATTAAAAAACTGTTCACATCCTGATTCTACTACAGAAAATAAGGATGGTCTTGCCATCCCTCTAGACATGGAGATTTCTGTGCTATTTTTAAAATTTATTGATGAAGTCCTCAAGTCAAGAAGTAGACATATGCTTCTTCTTCCTAAAATGAGACCGGTTTGTGATTGCTTCAAACAACAGAATATAGATTAAGCAATTCTACACAACTTCTAATACTAAGTTATCAAATTCCATTAATCTACCTCCATCTTCATGGGAACACTTGCTCTTACAGCCTTAAGCTACCATGGGGCAAGCCTAACTACCATGCTGGGAGGAGGCTCCAACTACATGGAGACGCCATGTTCAGAATCTTGGGTCAAGAGTTTATTTTGAGCCCCACCTTTGAGTCACTCCTAACCAATGCCAATAAGTAAGTGAAGAATCCTACTGAAGTTTCCATTTTCCAACATTTAACTTATCCCGACTCAGTCGGGTCTTCTCAGAGGTTCCAGATATTGCAGAACCACAGAAAAGTCATGCACTCTGTCTTTTCAAACTTCTGATCTCCAAGACACATGAAGATAACAAAATGCTTCTTGATTTATACCACCATGTTTGCACAGTTTTGAAGTGGTAGGTTATAGAAACAATCTAAAAGGCAATGTTTTCTTCCTCAGGACTTATCTGTCATACAGGGGATAGACTTGTCTGTCATAAAGGGGAAAGAATGTAGCATTACACAAACCTGAGTCTGCCTTTTAATAGTTGTTGATTTGGACAATTGTGGTAAAATAAAAGATGATTATCTTTCCTGCCTTAATTTAGAACTCAAAAAAATAAAGCCTTTTTTATTGTACACATGATTCGACTGTCCAACCCCCCTTTAAATTTATCACTCTGTTGTTTCATGATGAAAAAAATTCATCATAAAAAGTGAGCCTACACTCTAAATCATGTCTTGAGCTGTAGCAGAAATACTGCATATGAAGAGGTTTGGGAATGATAAAAAAAAATAGCACTTAGCTCTACATGACAACTACTTTGAAGAAGAAAACTTTCAATTAAATGCATACATCATGAAATAACTTGCTATCTCATTTTTTGTATCATGATGTCAAATATCTATACGTTTGTCTGCATTTAGCTATAAACACCCATAAAATCTGGAACTCTTTCATTCTTGCTTGTTGTTTGATGGGTATTAGTTTATTAGGTCTTGGTATTATCTTAGAATTAAATTGACATACATCCTACCTCCAGGATACTCAATATAATATATATTCATTCTATATCTAGGGTTCAGGCCTTCCTCCTTCTCTTTCTGGGCTCATCTCTAAAACTGTTTTATACTACTGCTGTGCCCTTCCCATGAGTATAGAATTTGTGAGAAAACAAACAAAAAGCAAAAAAAAAAAAAAAAAAAAAAAAAAAAAAAAGCCTGCTTTCTGCTCACTCTCCTGCCTCTGTTCCCTATCATGTGAATTCAATTTTCTAGTCCCTTGTTCATAAGAGTTTAATAAAAACCAATCCTTGGAATGAAAGTGTTGCACTCTTTCAATGAACCAGCTCCTGAGTTGGGTTCTTTCTTTTCATCCTCTATTTTAATTTATTCTAACATTATTTTTTTTTCAGCACAATCTCTACCAAAATCCATCAGAACTATTATAGAATCTGCAGTTAAACATAAGTATATCAGCTACATGAGTTAAATGAAGGAATATATATATATTCAACATGAATAAATATTGGCATACAATTCAGCGTCTTAGGACATAATCTTACAAAATCATAAAAATACTTACCTTTGATATGTGAAAATTTGTTTTGGAATTGAAACCCTACACCCACATACAAAAATAACGTTTACAAATTTTCAAATTATTTTTTCAGAGCAATGTTACAAAAGCTTGAGGCCTGGATCAATTTAATTATCTCATATTTTTAGTTATAGTTACATCCCTTGATTAGACAGTAGGAATTAAAGTTTTAAGTCTGAACATGAACCTGAAAAAAGAAGTTAAGATGGCACTGTGGGGTTTTACATATTGCTCATAATACTTATAGTTTTAATAAACTATTTTTTAAAATTTGTTTTATAGCCTATTATGTTTGCTATCTTCTGAATAATACATTTGATAATGAGGAAAATAGTGTTTTCCACAGTCTACAGTTTTAGAAGAGGCTAATTAGTATTTCAGAATTTTGTTTAAAAGGAAAAAAACATAGGTACCAAACTAATATCATGCTTTATTAAGAATTAGGATATGTTATTATATTAAAAAAGTGTCTGTGCAACATATATATAAATAACGGAATTAATAATATAAAATGCGAATAAGTTGACAAGTGATTGGAAGTTATTTGCTTGAACACTGAAGTCAAATAATGAAAGTTGGAGAAAACTAAAATGCCATGAGCTTTATGTATCTTTGCAGATTGATTATCTAATCTATTTCTTTGTAAAGCTTTATGTGCACTCAAAAGTATCGTAACGCTTTCTGAACTAAAAGACAATTTTTATAAAATTAATATGAGAGTTTCTTGTTCATTTTCATATTGTTTCTTGTTCAATACCTGGAGCAATCTTTCCAATCATAGAAATCTGAAACAGAAAAATATGTGAATATGTAGTAAAGTTTTCTTGGAAGAAGAAATACATTGAGAAGCCAATTTTCTGTAGAGGTGAAAATTTAAAGGAATTGGACTTTCTCATTCAATCCCTCATCCCTTGGCTTTCTATTCCCAAGGTTAAGTTTCTAACGAATGCCAACAAGTTGCAATTCACTTCTTCCCAAGGGCTTTAACTCATGGGATGGGGGTTCTATTAGCACACTGATAAAGAACACTGAGCTCTGACTGCCTTTACTCTGGCTTGTCTGTAGGGCAAAGTTCCCTAGCCAAGAGAACAAGATAAGAATACCAATGACTAATGCTACCAGCTCTCAAAACATGGCTGTCACTCAGAAAAGAGCACACTGCTCTGTTTGCCCCATTACCAGAGGCAAGGCTCAGAGATTTTGTCCAAAGGAAGAGGCAGGACATACAGCAGAATTACAAAGCTTTTCCCAAAGGAAGAGTTTCTGGGAGTTTAAGTAAGAGTTTGGAGGAGTCAAGCATGCCAGTACTTTCAAAAACAAAGAAGTGGTAAAAAGCTAATAAGAGAGACTGGTATTTTTTTTTTTTTTTTTTGGAGATATAAGCTGAACCTCAGGCTGGGTAATTTACCAGACAGAACCCAAGAAAGAGGCAAAGAAGAAAAGCCTTTTTGGTGTCAGGAGAAAATGTCAAATATTAATGTCAGTAAATATTTTTTCAAAGAGGCAGACATTTAATTGGATCAATCTGTGTATGTACCAGTACATTATTAAAACAATAGAGGATGCAGTCTGAAATTAATAAAACTGGGTGCAATCATTTTCAAGTACCACAGTGGACTCTAATGAAATAAAGTAATATGTATACTATTGTATTATTGGGACTAAAATATGTAGAAATGTAATATATTTCCCATACACATTGCGAAGTTGATAGTTGTGATCAAAGCTTTACTGGACTCTAAAAAAGAAAAAGAAAAATACACCAGATAGTAAGTCAAAACTTTGGAAGTATTATAAAGGATCCTATGAATAATTATATATTAAAATTTAGATGTGGTGGATGAACTGGAAAAACTCTAAGATACAATTTGCTAAAAACAAATCAAAGAAAAATATAAAATCTTTTTTTTTTAATTTTTAAATACATGTATTTTATTATTCTTCATTACATTATTTCCCCCCTCCACCCTTCCACGGTAAGACAGAATTGATTTACAGAAAAGAATACAGAAAACACCAAAGCTCCTGGTAGAGGGAGAGATTTCAAGTGGAGAGAGAGAAGATCTCTCCGTTCCTCTCCTGGTCTTCCCTGTCTCCTCCTCTAGGCCTCTAGCCTCAGGGTATATATAGGTGTATGGGTTCCTTGGCCAGGAAACAATGAATACAGTCCCTTCCGCCGGGGGCAAGGTGAATGAGTGTATCAATGAATGGACACAGTCCATCCACGGAATTCAGGCCTAGGAAATTCACAAGAAACTGACCTAGGCATGGGAAATGAGGGTTCCACATTCAGTCCCAAGTGTAAAGTGAAGGTGACACCAAGGCACAGGTGTCTTCTCAGCAGTTTTCCAGCCTTTTTGGCTATTGGAGCCTCTGGTGGGCATTGTAGGTCCCCCTCCTTACCTGTCATCCAGCCCACTGGCTCTTCAGCTGGCTGCCGCAGCACCAACACCACCAAGGAGGAGGCGGCAGGTCCACTGGCTCCGCTGAGCTGGTGAGGGTGCCAGATGTCCTGCATCAATTCTCCCTCTCCGAGTAGAAACCCCAACTGCTGTTAGGGAAAAGGGGTGAAGACTCGATCTAACTGCTTCCTGCTGGATCAGGCGATGACAGAAGGGGGCAGTTAGGGTTTCTCCAGAGGGAGAGTGATACAGGGGTTCATGGACTGGAATAATCTTTATTGCATGTGGCTTGATGACCTTTCTGGAAAACATGAATCTGATTAGTGTAATCAGTAATAGGCAAAGGTAGAACAGCATCAGGTCAGAAGCACTTATTCAGTGATGCTAAAAGAAAACTATATTAGGATTTTCCTAGCTGTTTCCTAAATAATAACTTCAAACTTTCTTTTAGCTCACAAGTGTAGGTGGTCTGTGGTTGGCTGTCTTCATTGCCTGCCTCTGTAGAAGATGGAGGGTTCCAGGACTTTACTTATGAATGATGTATGCAGGAATCGACTCCTATAACTTTAACAGTAGAAGACGACAAGATAACCGGAAAGGGGACTTCCCAAGTTGGGGTCAGGGAGGGGGAATTAGAGGGAGGAATTTTGATCATGACTCGATCTCCAGGAGGGAAAAGTTCCTGTTTCAGTTAGTATGTCCCTCCCCAAATGGGGAGCAGGACTTTCAGGGATGGTTAGGGAGGCATGAGAGAACAGCAAGTCATCCCAATTGCAGCTTAGAGGCTGGGAGAAAAATTTGGTAACCGGCTGTCCAGACACCCTGTGTAT